>OY829516.1:15565956-15631012 GCA_963691665.1 Clepsis dumicolana
ATGTTTTCCGTGATGGCGGCTTGATGCCGTCATTAGCACGGCTCGACACTGCAATTATAAGCCACGATGCGGGGCGGCGCGGGGGCGGCGCGGGGGAAGCGTGGCCGCGGCGCGGGGGCGGCGTGGGGGCGGCGTGGGCCGCGGCGCGGGGGGCGGCGTGGGGGCGGCGCGGGGGCGGCGCGGGCGCGGCGCGGCGGCAGCAAGCTCGCGCTCACACGCGATCGAATTAACCGCCGCTGAATTATGTGGCTTTTGATTTTGACCTGAACCTAATTGGAGTTTAATATGTTCGCCTCATACTCGCACATGCAGCTAATAGATTGAGTTTGAAGTTCAATCAATACTTTCGTATTAAGTTTCAATAGGTACTGCGGCACACGGAACCTTTTTAACATGACCTGACTTGTTATTGAAAATTATTTTTAACAGCAGATAACAATTGCATAACAATGAGATCTATAAGTAAGGTTGGAGACTGAAAACCAGCGGGCTCGCTGAGTCTCATTCCCTGTTTAAACGACTGTTTTTAAACGACTTCTGTGCCCTAAGCACGACTTGTCGAATCCTGCGTTACGTTACGGTTATCGTATCGAGATCGAGAAATTTCATACTAAATTTTTGTTCCAAATACGCTCACGGGCGGGCGCTGTTCCAAACGTCATACAAACTCGTTACAGTTTACTATTCGATTTTACGTGACGTAGGATTCGACAAGTCGTGCTTAGGGCACAGAAAAGGAGGATGTGCGGGACAGCGCAGTCCAATTAGTTTGTAATTATAGTTTAAGATAGGTTAAGATTATATTATAATAGTTATATAAGTATCGTATAGAAAAATAGGCTAAGCTCATGTAAATAGATAGTAATAGAAAGAGAAATAAAATAGTATCGGATCCGGCCCCGGCCCCCACGCTCGCCCGAGTGTGAGAAGGACAAACGAACCCGGCGCCCCGGGCCCCCGCTCTCGCCCGAGCAGTATAAATAGAGCCCGCGCGGCGCTGGGAAGTCAGTCGTCTCGGAGTCTTCTCACAGTCGTCAGCCAGCCATCTCTCTGGAAACAACCTCTTCTACGGATCCGATCAGAAGCCGAAAGCGTCGCGTTTTATTTTGAACCCCAAAAAGTGCGGGTCTATACAGTCCGGCCCGTACATTGGTCCAGTCGAACCGGATAGTTTCGCGATGCCGGTAACGCGCTCCGTCGGAAGAAGAGGCGAGTCTGCGTCGAGCGGCATCACAGCCGCCGCCTATACGACGCCGTCCGAGTCTGCGGGCATCACCGCCGATTCCGCGACTACGTCTGCAGTCTCCACACGGACCGCCGCAGAGAGCACACGCATGGGGCCGACACCGATACCTCCACCTCCGCCACCACCACCGTCGGCGGTCACAGCGACGACTCAACCGCCAAGAAGCACCACTCCTACCGTGGTGGCCAGACCACTCGACGCGCGGGCAACGGCTGCACTGTTGTTGGCTATCAACCTCGGGGTTGCGACCCCGCGGGCGGACGCCGCACTGGGATCACCTGCGGGCCCCGGCACGTTCGCGCCACCGCCGCCGCCGAGTGAGAAGAGCGACCTCGCTGCTACATCGTCAGCACGCAAGAAGAAGAGCAGCAAGGCATATCGCGCTGCAATAGTGCGACAAGAGCTGACCAGGCTACAGATGGAGCTGGCAAGAGTGAAACTCGCAACTATAGAAAATGAGGACAGCGAGGACGAGGACACGGTCGTTGAAGACACGGCCGAAGAGCCCAACCGGGCGAGAAGGGTGCAGGATTGGGTCGACCAAAGTACGAGGGTCTCGGGACACAGGTCTCCAATTCCTGCACCCAGGCAGCATGACGCAGCCAACTTCGCGGCGCCCGGGCCGGAGCCCGGCGCCTACTTGCCACCGGCGGGGGGCGTCCCCGCCAACTTCGCGGCGCCCGGGCCGGAGCCCGGCGCCTACTTGCCACCGGCGGGGGGCGTCCCCGCCAACTTCGCGGCGCCCGGGCCGGAGCCCGGCGCCTACATGCTACCGGCGGGGGGCGTCCCCGCCAACTTCGCGGCGCCCGGGCCGGAGCCCGGCGCCTACTTGCCACCGGCGGGGGGCGTCCCCGCCAACTTCGCGGTGCCCGGGCCGGAGCCCGGCGCCTACATGCCACCGGCGGGGGGCGTCCCCGCCAACTTCGCGGCGCCCGGGCCGGAGCCCGGCGCCTACATGCCACCGGCGGGGGACGTGCCCGCCAACTTCGCGGCGCCCGGGCCGGAGCCCGGCGCCTACGTGCCACCGGCAGGGGGCGACCCTGCCAACTCGATGGCGCTGGAGCGATGGCTCGGCGCACAACAGCAACAGCAGCAGCATCAGCAACAACTGCACGCGGAAAGAAGTCCCGCGACGGCGCCCGGGCAAGGGCTCGGGGCCAACATGCCACCGACGGGGGGCGACCCCGCCAATACCACGACGCTTGAGCAGGAGCTCGGCACCCGCAACAACCAAGCCGCAGCGCCCCAGCCTGCACCAGGCGTGTGGCTCGGTGCCGCAGCGACGCCGAGGCAGCAGCTACATAGTGCCATACCGCCGAACGGAATGCAAGCACCGGCGGGAGCAGTCCAGGTCATGCAGCGGCCTCCTAACCCGCTTGCCGACCTCACGACGGCCATCACCATGGCCATTACCGCGGGCCAGCAGCAACAGCGGAAACCTGTGGACTTACCAGTGTTTATGGGCTCGCACCAATACTGGCTTTCGTTCAGGAAAGCATATATAGATACAGTGAATAGTTTCAGTGATAGTGAAAACGTTTATAGACTTCGCAACAGTGTAAAAGGACGTGCGCGCGAAGCGATAGAAGAACTGTTGATAAGTGGTGCATGTGCAAGTGACATTTTTAAAGTATTGGAAAATCGGTTCGGGCGTCCCGACGCCATCGCGCTCGCCGAGTTGGAACGCTTGCGGTCGCTGCCGCGGCCAACGGACAACCCAAGAGACATTTGCATATTCGCGAATAAAGTGTGTAATATAGTAGCTACGCTACGCGCTTTGGATAGAGCCCACTATATGTACAACCCGGAAGTCACGAAACACGTGACAGAGAAGCTCGGCATGAACATGCGATATAGATGGTTCGAATTTGTGGCGGGCCAACCTCAAGAAGAGCCTGACCTGCTGAAACTCTCCCGCTTCCTACAGCGAGAGGCTGATATCTGCGCGCCGTTCGCTCCGCCAGAAATAGTACAGTCGGCGCAACCGCAGTATCAAGAGCGCCGGCCGCCAACGCATCGAACGCTTGCTGCCATAGAACGCAAACAATGTCCAGTGTGCAACCACGGAACTCACAGCACCGCCCCCGAATGTGCAAAGTTTACACAAGCGGTGCCCGCACAGCGCTGGGAATTTGCGAAAGAAAAGCGACTATGTTTTCGTTGCTTGCGATATAGAAAATATGCACACACGTGCAAAGCAAGGAAATGTGCGATCGACGGTTGCGAGAGATGGCACCACACGCTTCTACACACAGACGAAGAGGTCACCGTGAAGAAAGTCTGCGACAACAAGAAGGAAACGCCAGTTGAAACAGTGACCTGTGCATGGGCTTGCGGACCACACTCTTTTCTGAAGATTTTACCAGTAAAAGTGTCCGGGCCTCTGGGCACGAAAGAAGCTTGGGCCCTGCTCGACGACGGCTCAACGGTCACCCTCATAGATAGCCAGCTGGCCGAGGACGTCGGAGCGGAGGGACCGCTTGACCCTCTGCGCATTGATGCCATATCGGACTCCACTTATGAACAAAAACGGAGTCAGCGAGTGAAGATAGAACTAACAGGCGCAGGTCGAAAATATGCAATCCAAGCGCGAACGATGAGGAACCTTGCACTATCTGCGCAGCGAGTCGACGAGGGAACGGTCAACGAATGTCGTCATCTACAGGACATAAGAAACCAACTCGTCTACACGTGTGGCCGTCCGAAAATCCTCATAGGCCAAGATAACTGGCACCTGTTAGTGGCGCAACAAATGCGACGCGGCCGTCGTAACCAGCCAGTAGCCTCCCGCACCCCGCTGGGGTGGGTCCTGCACGGCGCACACACACGTGCGCTGGGAGCGTGCGTAAACTTCTTGCACGAAAAGCAAGAGACGATCGAAGAACAGATGGAAAGATTCTTCTCAATAGATAGCCTCGCCATCCAGCCTGCGCGTCCAACGAGCGACCCGGAAGAAAAGGCGAGAAAAATTATGGAAGCAACAGTTAGAGAAGTGGAGCCGGGCGTGTACGAAGCTGGCCTGCTGTGGAACAGCAAGAAAATAGAACTGCCACGCAATTACGACAACGCGCTCAGCCGCCTCCACAGCGTTGAAAAGAAGATAGACAAGAATCCAGAACTACGCAAGAAATACGCAACGCAAATGGAAGAACTCGTGACGAAGGGGTACGCCGAGCCAGCTCCCGCTACCACAACGCCGGGACGAACCTGGTATCTACCTCACTTCGGAGTCATTAACCCTCTGAAACCCAACAAGTTCAGGGTGGTGCACGACGCGGCGGCAAAAACAAAGGGGACGTCACTCAACGATCACCTAATGTCCGGCCCAGATTTATTGCAGTCGCTGCCGGGTGTTATGATGCGATTCCGACAACATGCGGTGGCAGTAACAGCCGACATAGCAGAGATGTTTATGCGAGTCAAAGTGCGAGAAGAAGATAGAGACGCACTAAGATATTTGTGGAGAGGAGCAGAGCGAGGCGACACGCCACCCACCGAATATAGAATGACGTCGCTTATTTTCGGAGCGACGTGTTCTCCATCAATTGCGATATACGTGAAGAATTTCAACGCCATGAAGCATCGAAACATAGATAATAGAGCCGCAACGGCAATAATAGAAAATCATTATGTCGATGACTACTTAGATAGCTTCAAGACAGTGAAAGAAGCCATCGACACATCGTCTGCCGTCAAACAGATACACGAGATGGGAAACTTCAACCTCCGCGGCTGGACATCAAACAGCGCGGAAGTGATGATAGCCATGAAGGCCACATCCGAACAGCCGAACGCCGTTAAGCTCAACGACGGCGGCCCGAGCGAACGTGTCCTGGGACTTATCTGGAGACCCGGAACAGACGAACTAAGCTTTAACCTGGACCTGGCACGCATCCCGCCAGCCGTCCTCGAGACCGGAACGCCGACGAAACGTGAAGCACTAAAGATAGTGATGTCATTATATGACCCCATGGGCTTCGCGTCACCGGTCACAATAAGAGCGAAGAGTCTGCTACAAGAAGCATGGCGCAGGGGCATAGATTGGGACCAGCGACTACCCAACGATCTCGCCGATCAGTGGAAAGAATGGCTGACACATCTAAAAGCTCTACGGGATGTGTCAGTACCCCGCGCTTACCCAGGGTTCAGCGACGCCTCCAACCTACAGCTGCACGTAATGACAGACGCCAGCGAATCAGCCTACTCCGCGGCGCTGTATTGGCGCGCCGAACAACCCGACGGTCGGGTGTACACATCGCTAGTGCTAGCCAAAGCGCGCGTCGCCCCATTGAAGCTCACATCGATCCCGAGACTGGAGCTCCAAGCAGCAGTAATGGGCACGCGCATGGCTGAAGTAGTGAAAAAAGAACATAGACAACGAGTAGACAGTACCATCTACTGGACGGACAGCAAGACAGTGCTACACTGGATCCGCAGCGGCTCACGCACCTATCGCCCGTTCGTTGCACACCGCATAGCTGCAATAGAAGAGACCAGTAAAGTCAACGAATGGCGATGGATACCAACGAATTTAAACGCTGCGGACGATGCAACCCGGGACGTACCAGAGAACTTTACAGAGAATCATAGATGGTACGAGGGCCCAGCCTTTCTGCGTCAGCCACCGGAAGAGTGGCCAGAAGAAAAGGTCTTGCCTTCATCAGCAGACAAAGAGACGCCCATCCTGACTGATGAAGAAAGAACCAACTTTGCAACACACCAAAATGTTGCGATAGTTGCAAGCGAAGCAGTTCCTGAGGCAAGCCGTTTCTCGAAATGGGAAAGATTAAGAGGAGCGACAGCTAGAGTTCTGCAATTTATAGAACTCTGCCGAAGAACAGAAATAGTCAACTACAAGAGAACGAAGGCGAATAGCAAGTCAGATCCCGATTGGCGACATCAAGCTGCACCCACCACGAGGAATATAGAACATCGAATACCGCCAACGACTCCGACGCGTAACTTCATCAAAGTTAGCGTTGACCTGCTGCAACGTGCCGAAAAATATTACTGCAAGCGGCTCAAGAACAAGCTTTCGTCGAAGAGCTAAAAGCCCTGCGAGCTAACCAACCTCTGCCGGCTAATAGCAAACTGAAGACAATAGCAGTCGCCATTGACAACGACCTAATGGTGTTGAAGAGCAGAATCGCCGCCGCAATAGACATCGCAGAAGAAGCCAAACGACCACCCGTCATAGATGGCCGACATAGAATAGCAAGACTGCTGATAGACTACATTCACAGGAAACTCAGCCACGCAAGAGTGGAACCTACTGTAAACGAAGTGAAACAGAAGTATTGGGTGATTCGTCTGCGACCCACGACACGCCAAGTCGTTCACAGTTGTCTGCCCTGCCGCATAAGGCGGGCCGTGCCACCAACACCACCCACGGGAAACCATCCACTCTGCCGCCTCGCACATCACCAGAGGCCCTTCAGCTACACCGGGGTCGACTACTTCGGCCCACTAAGTGTCACCGTGGGCCGCAGCCACCAGAAGAGATACGTAGCTCTATTCACATGCCTCACAACCCGCGCCATACATCTAGAAATGGCGCACTCTTTGACAACGGACTCCGCGATCATGGCACTACGACGCATGATCGCACGCCGCGGATGTCCTACAGAGATCTGGTCCGACAACGGGACTAACCTAAGGGGCGCCGATAAGGAACTAAGAAGAGCCCTCGACACCGCCACGGAGGAAGAGGCGGTGCGAAGACACATCAGTTGGCGCTTCATCCCCGCGGGAGCCCCGTTCATGGGCGGAGCCTGGGAAAGATTGGTGCGGGCAACCAAAGCCGCACTAGAGGTGACGCTACACGAGCGGCACCCTAAAGAAGAGACGCTCATCACGCTGTTGGCCGAAGCCGAATTTACGGTCAACAGCCGGCCACTGACCCACGTGTCGGTGGACCCAAACGACCCTGAGGCACTCACGCCGAATCATTTTCTCCTCGGGGGCTCTGCCTGGGCACCGACACCTGGGACCTTCGAAGAAAGTGATACCGTCGGACGCGCCACCTGGCGCACATCACAAAGACTCGCCGACCTGTTCTGGGCGAGATGGATACGGGAGTATCTCCCAGAACTCCAACACCGGCGGGAGCCGCAAGGGCGCGGCCCCGCGCTGTCCGTCGGCGATCTAGTCCTTATCGTCGACAGCACCCTTCCACGCAACACATGGCCGCGGGGAATCGTCACCGCCACGTACCCCGGTGCCGACGGCATCGTGCGAGCTGCGGACGTGGCGACCAAGGGCGGCGTGCTTCGACGCCCCACAAAGAAACTGGCTGTCCTGCCTACGGCGGTGCACCAGTCGACTGCGGTCCAGCACGCGGAAGAAACTTCATCACCACGGCGATGAACGGCGGGAGAAATGTGCGGGACAGCGCAGTCCAATTAGTTTGTAATTATAGTTTAAGATAGGTTAAGATTATATTATAGTAGTTATATAAGTATCGTATAGAAAAATAGGCTAAGCTCATGTAAATAGATAGTAATAGAAAGAGAAATAAAATAGTATCGGATCCGGCCCCGGCCCCCACGCTCGCCCGAGTGTGAGAAGGACAAACGAACCCGGCGCCCCGGGCCCCCGCTCTCGCCCGAGCAGTATAAATAGAGCCCGCGCGGCGCTGGGAAGTCAGTCGTCTCGGAGTCTTCTCACAGTCGTCAGCCAGCCATCTCTCTGGAAACAACCTCTTCTACGGATCCGATCAGAAGCCGAAAGCGTCGCGTTTTATTTTGAACCCCAAAAAGTGCGGGTCTATACAGTCCGGCCCGTACAGAGGAGGTTCTACGCTCCACTGTATGTTTATACATACATAAAAATCGATTACTCCGTCAATTGTAGACCGATTTTCAAAATTCTTTTATTATTCGAAAGGGTATACTCCTAAGGTGGTCCCATTGTCACCAAGTCATGATCTGATGATGGGATCTCAGGGAAATCGAGGGCAACCCTCAAATTTTACAGGCACGTACTATGTGTTTCATATATTTTCTAAGGTTATTCAAGTATTTGCTTCTGGTAGTCATCATCTCATGATGATGAGCTGATGATGGAAGGTACAACTCCTTAGCGGTTAAGAGTTGGAGGATAGTTCTGAAAATGTAAAATCAACGTAAAATTGTGAAATAAAAATATATTAACAAAAAAGTAAAACCGCCTTAAAAAAAAAACCTTAGAAAAAAACGTAAAATAGTCCTCTAAAATAATGATAAATAAATAAAATAAAATAAAATGCGTTTATTTCTGACAACAGAAACTAAAGCCTAAAGTTTTATCGCCTAGCACTAAGTGGCAGAAATATGAAGTCGGTGCTTCATTCAAAGAATATTCCGCTCGCACCGCACCGACTTCATATTTCTGCTGCTTAGTGCTAGGTTTTAGTTTCTGTTGTCCGAAATAAACGCATTTTATTTTATTTTATTTATTTATCATGTTATAATATATTTCTGTGAATCTGTGTGTTGGTAAATAAAAATGTCTTTTATTTATTATTTAATTATTCATAATGAATAATTTATTTACTTATTAAAAGCAATTTACAATGACATTAAATCTAACCTAAAACTTAATAAACTAAAACTTAAAACTAAATTAAATCTAAATAAGGCCCCCGTGGCATGGTGCCCAAAAGGCTGGCAGCGTTGCCTCGCTGAATAGCGATGCTGATTCTTTGAGAGAGAAAACTGCCAGCCCTTTGGTCACAAGTTGCATCGACTAAGCGCTGTTTCAACTCTGAAATAAGCTTGTAAGCGCCGGGACCCCATTTCAAACCCGACAGCAACAAAATTATTCTTAATTGTTATGATCTTATACGTAACGGTTAAGTGCTTTACTTGTTTTCAAAAAGCATTTCTTCTTATGCTGAAAATTATCAAGGTATTCTTGCTTGATTATGTTTCGTGCGTAGTTTTACGGCGTAGTTTTACACGCGCGTCAGTGTTTGACACCGAGGCCCGTCTCGTGTTGAGGGATGACGGCAAATGAAACAAACGAGAGTCACTGCGAGGCGCCCACCGGCCGTGTTTCGTGTTTTGCCTATTACCTATGATCAACTTGATGCTGGGGGATTTCGATTACAACCATTATAGCATATAGGTACATCGTCGTTCTAAATGTAAAGAAACAATTGAAGCAGTGACGAGCAGTTTACACAAGGTCTTAGGTTTTACACAAAAACAGTTTCACTGTACACGGTTTTTTGCAAAATGTTACTTGTCCCTAATCACCGTGGTCGCCTGTTAAGTTATAAGGCCTAGTCCTGTAGAATTAGAAGAGACCTTACGTTGTTTACTAATAAAACAAATTTAAAATGCTTAGTTTAAATCCTGCCAATGAATGATTTTGGTCTGGTTTTGTCATGGCGTTTGGCGTCCGTGTCTACGAAATTGAGACTTGCTTTATGTTTCATTTGGTGATAGAATTATCAAGTTGGTTATTTACCTACTAAAAGGAAAATACATATTACACACTACTATAATCATTTATTAATAAGTATGTAGTCTACGATAAACAAGGGCACATATGTACATAATCACTTAAGGATCCTATTATATGGTTACAGTTCGGCATGTTTACAATTATCTCTACCACAATGCTTAATTTTGGCATTGTAGAAGTTACAACAATAGTAGTTAGGCATTAAATTGACTACGGCAAATAAATCGGGAATTCTTAGTAACAATCAATACTTTGAGAAAACATTTAACGTAGAGGCACGATTTTATATTGTTTAAACAAATATACCTTTTGCCAAAGACTAAGAATAGCTAATAAAGCTAGGACACGGCGACAACACTGGCTGGAGTAAGCGATAGAGTGTAGGTGTTTTGTCGTGACTCATTATCGGCATTGCCCTGAATAAAACAAAAAAAAGGAAAATTCAAATCTAGTAAAATAATTATAAGTCATCCGTATTGCGGCGATAATCGGCGTCGGCGGCTCGTCGCGTGTCAATAAATACCTCGTGTAATTATCTGTAGTGTTAATGCAAAAGGAACTTTCCCCTTTCACCTCAGAGTTGTTTTCGAATTACTGGTGAAGTTAATAAAATCTAGGTTTCTGTTTTACGTAATGTCTGTCGGGCGCGCGCTCGCTATTCGATGTTTTGTTTGAATGTTAACTTGTTAAGCTAAACTTCGTTAGCATAGGATTAGTCAAACGAGCAACTTTTTTTAAATGTCAAAACGACAGGTTAGTTGAAATCATTATGGCATGCGTACATTGTCCTTATTTAGTTTTTCCTTATATTAAAAATCGTCTAAATCGCAAGTGCAAGTGAGGCAAGGCAAGCATTACGAGTATTTTTTTAAATTTTAATTAAGTGGTAATGTAAAATTATTTTATTTTGACTTTAGTCAAACCCCAATTGGGTACCTCTATACAAAATATAATTTCATACCTACTCGATTGGAATGTAGTTTCCAATCCACTGCTCAATTAATGCCAGCATTACATATGTACCGAGCCTAACCTGCGCCCGTGGTGTTACAATTCACGTGTGGCTTCGAAAGCGGACTGCGTCAAAGCTTTAGCTAATGCGAGCAGCCGTCGAAGCGACTCGCAGCCACCGCAGCCACAGAACTACGACGAGATGGAAGGAAAAGTTTATCAATTTGTATGGGAACCGAGCGTGTAACATTTTGCATAGATGTTTTAGGACAAACTGTACTTACCGCTTACCGATGAATGGAAATACCGACAGTTAAATGGCAGTTTTAAATTACATTAGACATATTAACTACGGGATATTGACCGCGATTACCTTACTGGGTTTAGATGAGCAGAGGCCCGAGTGCAAATATTCGAATCCTGCATAACGTAACGTTATTATATCGAAATCGAGAAACTTGATACTAAATTTTAGTTCCAAATACGATCACGGGCGGGTGCTGTTCCAAACGTTATACAAATTTCTCGATAACATTACTAATTAAATACTCGATTACGTTACGCCGGATTCGAATAATACTACTCGGGCCTCAGTCGTCACAGTCTACCTGCGATCCATGTAAATAGGTAGCTGCATCGAAATTTCGGGGGTCATTTCATTTAAACCTAGTAAGTAGTGGTAATCGTGGTTAATATGTCTTAACAGTTAATGACTGAACCACGTGGAAAGTGGTCAGGACAGGACTGAAATTCGCGGCAAGCAACGATGTTCTCAACCCTTATCTTTTTGACGCGCGAAGTATATACACCACTTCCTTCTATCTCGATACAGTTCTGCGATCGCACCGCCGCCCGCCGTCCGGCGTCCGGCGACCGCCGTCCGGCGCCCGGCGACCGCGGCCGCGCCCGCGCCGAGCAACACGTTCCCGGCCCTTTGCCGCCGCCGGCATAAACGGACTATTTGAACAGCAACGCGTGCACATTTGATGGTAAACGGTGTATTTACATTTGTATCTATAGACCGATTCGATGCGATAGTAAAATGTGGCTCGAACTATCTGTATTGTTGTCAAATATGCAGGGGATAATTTTCAGAGCTATGTAAGTAAGTAAAGTAAGTATACACTTTATTGTACAAAAAACAGGATAAAAGACAAGTTACAACAATAACATTTGAGTACAAAGGCCGACTTATCCCTTTAAGGGATCTCTGCCAGTCAACCTTTGAGTGGTGGAGAGGAATAGTTCACTGGGGATCGACACAAAGTGAGTTCATAATTATAAATATGGAGAGACAATACAATACACACACACATACAAAATCCTACCATATTACAATATACTACTAAATACAAAGTAGAAGTAAATACCAATATATAAATAAATATATACATATATACATATAATACATACAATAAATAACAAGCACAACGTTAAAGGAGAACCCCCAAATATTTAAGAAAAAGGGGTGAGCCACATCTTCTTCAAGCTTTTCCTGAAAGAATACACAGACGAAGATTGCCTGATGGACGTCGGTAACCGGTTCCACAGCCTGGCAGCGTGCACAGAGAAGGATTTGGAATAGGTTCTGGAAGAGGTAGAATGAGATGCTAGAAGGAGATTGGTACTAGACCGTAAACGGTGCCCGCCGCCAGCAGCTAAATAGCTGAAGCACTCGGAGAGGTATGGAGGAGCGGAAGGATTAAAAAGAATGTTGAATAGCAATGACAGAATGTGGACGTTCCTACGATCCGTGATAGGCAACCATTTCAGTTGCGCGCGAAAGTGTGACACGTGATCGTACTTACGAAGCCCAAAAACGTACCGAATACATACATTCTGAAGCGGGTCAAGTTTGTCAAGTACCCCCTCAGTAAGATCCAAGTACCCAATATCACCATAGTCAAGGAGCGGGAGCAAAAGGGATTGAGCGTGATTTTGGTTTGAAGCGGCAGAAAATTCTGCAAGCGTCTGAGCGAGTGAAGCGAGGCAAAGAGCTTTCGACTGACCTCAGCAACCTGAGTCGACCAAGAGAAAGTCTGGTCCATGATGATCCCCAGATTTCTGACGGTAGGTGAAAAAGGAATAACTGTACTATCAAAATACAAATGTGGAACTATCACATCAGAAATCTGAGAAATGAAATGTGGACTGCCAATCACAATCGCCTGCGTCCTTTTAGCATATGTACACTTAACCTTAAAATAATACGTTTTGATATCTCAAAAACGATTGAGCTTTGAGAAACTTTATTAAATAAATAAATAAATATTAGTATAAAATAGACAAGATGGAGCGACGACCTAGTAAAGATCGCGAGACCGCGGTGGATGCGGAAAGCACAAGACCGGTCAGAGTGGAGAGCCTTGGGGGAGGCCTATATCCAGCAGTGGACGTCTTTCGGCTGACAAGATGATGATGATGATAAAATAGACTTCGACTTGTATAATATGCATATGCTACAATTTTTGCTCCACGATCGTATATTGAAATATCTTTAAACTGTATTCGGAACGCGTACAACGCTGGTACAACGCGAATGTGGTTGCTAATGTGTGACCTTTCGAGATGAGGTGACCGGCAGCGGGCTCCGGGCCTAGCGGCTAACGAGCGTATTGTCTGCGATCCGCATGCGACGCGCTGAGGCAAGCTTCGCCGAAGCTATTCAATACGCTTAACGGCGGAACAAACATTTCTACCCCGGCCTGAGTTAAGACCATCGTTCATTAGACCGGGATACCGACACTAGGCAAGCCGCGCGAAAGGCAGTTTTTTTTCCTTAGGTATTAGCAGATTCAAAACCGGCCAACTGGAATCTATAGAAACGGCAAAAAAATCATGTCTGTTGTATGGGAGCCCCACTTAAATATTTATTTTATTCTATTTTTAGTATTTATTGTTGTAGCGGCAACAGAAATACATCATCTGTGAAAATTTCAACTTTCTAACTATAACGGTTCATGAGATACAGCCCGGTGATTGACGGACAGACAGACAGACAGTCAGGCGGACGGACAGCGGAATCTTAGTAATAGGGTCCCATTTTTTTACCCTTTTGTACGGAACCCTAAAAACCGACCAGCGATTGACCCCATGACCTGATGGAACTACGGAGAATGTTTGGGGCCAAGTGTGTAACTCATGGTTCAATGGCAGCCTTAAAAATACAACCTCGAAAATACATAGATTGTGTCTGTTTGGAAATACAAACGATAGGAGCGAATTACATTCTTTGGTGGTTCTTAAATAGGAGTGATGAAGCGAACCGTATCGTGCGAGCCAGTGGAATATTAACATACACAGAACACAGGTGAAGAGGCTCCCCCCGCCCGGATTCGTCGTACTCGTACGAGATGGAAAACTGATTACAAATAATATATGTAGTATGCTGGTTCCACTCTGGTTCTAAAGACAAACGCGCACAAATCTGTGCAAATTTTAAAAACGTGGTATCAGAGACAAGAGTGGGCACTAAAGTATGCACTATATAAGTATGAGTTTGTGATTCACGTGCCATGCAACACTTTCTGATTGTGTAATAGATTTGCTTGTAATTGGTTTTGCTGGCCGGTGGACGTGCGGCCTAACGCGACGGCGTCCGGACAATCCCATCAATTTGAAATGTAGTTTTTTCCGATTCAGCGCTTCGCTCGATATTTTTAACTGGCGTGCGACTGAATAAACGAAAATAGTTGAAACAATCGCAGTCAGCTTTTTTATCTGCTCAGTAAGCAGAGTCAACTAAATTTAATCGTGGACCATTGTAACAATTATCTTTCTTTTGACGCAAACTACCGTGGGATTTTTCGTGCAATGTCTTTATTATTGAGAAAATGTTCACCCATTTTAGTTAGGTAAGTTGAAAGTTGAACATGAAGATAGTTTCTTTGTAAATGGTCAACCTTTAATTAAGTCTTGTCATCATATCGAATATCTCGCCCATCGGGAGGTGGACGGGGAGTGGGGGGGGGAGGGAGCTGTCCGCTACAGACGATTGAAGCCGGTATTCTGCCGATATTCAATTCAAAACAATATTAATAGAAAGAGCTCGGGGAAGAACGCTGAACAACAGTCTAATAGGTTAAGAAGGTGGCGACGCCTGCGGGAGAAGGATTAATCGTTGAGACATTTAAGTAAATTGGAACAGGAAGTTTTTAATTACCTCTGTGTTATATGGATTAAATATAGAAAAATAGGAAAGTTTTCTGTTATCAATTTCACTTTTTGTTGACTTGACAAAATTTCAAGCCTATGCCAGTAAACATTGAAGAGTCGGATCACTCACGTATGTCAGTCGAGAATAACCCAACCCGTTATCCGTTGCGATCAGCTCCGTTATCGTGAGTTTCACTTTGATTTATGTCACTATTTATTTCTTTCACGGTAATTTCATGTTAAAAATTCAATTTTTGCTCAAAGATTCTAGTCAGCTACCGGTGCGTTACATTTTCAAATTTCACATTCAAATTGTAATTTTTTATTCTATTTCAGCGTTCGCGTTCAGTTCCGAGCTTCCA
Source organism: Clepsis dumicolana (assembly GCA_963691665.1). Taxonomy (NCBI): domain Eukaryota; kingdom Metazoa; phylum Arthropoda; class Insecta; order Lepidoptera; family Tortricidae; genus Clepsis; species Clepsis dumicolana. The sequence continues at coordinate 15,581,119 of OY829516.1, forward strand.
GTTGCGCTGAATTAGCTATTCTCGCCGGTATAATGTGTATCGTATTGTCAGCGGCGACAGCGAGTCCGCGACTATTGCGACCTGCAACTTTAAACGAGCTGCGACAGTGATGCATCGATGCAGCTGCAACTGCAGAGCAGCCTGTCACTCAACGTTACCCCAAACTCACAGTGGTAAGAAAAATTGTGTAAGTAAGATGCATTACGCTGCTGCGTTCGGTCGACTGCTTCTAACTAGATCGCTTCACGGCCTCGGAATGTAATGCAGTATAAGCGCTTAGTTGATTCAACTTGTGACCAAAGGGCTGGCAGTTTTCTCTCTCAAAGAATCAGCATCGCTATTCAGCGAGGCAACGCTGCCAGCCTTTTGGGCACTATGCCACGGGGGCCTTATTTAGATTTAATTTAGTTTTAAGTTGTAGTTTATTTAGTTTAAGCTTAGATTTAATGTCATTGTAAATTGCTTTTATTACGCAGTATAAACAATTTTTCTTCCTAGTCTGAATTCGGAGTTTGCGTTCTCTAAATAGTTCTAGTTCTCTTTTTAAAATGAAGGCACTGTTTTCGCAGGCGCTAGATTCGTGTATATACATGTATGTATATATATGTGTGTGCGTGTGTGTGTGTATGTGTGTCGCGTAGCCTGCTAAGCATAGAAAATGTATTTATGTATTACGTATAATGTATATAGTAAATGTATAGATCTATAAGACATATTGCATTAAGGACAAAACCTTTCGAGGACATGATATTGTTACAACAAAGAAATGATACATAATAAATAATTTTCTATTCTATTCTATTCTATAGTGTGAAAAGATTCCATGGTGGGTCAGGAATTAATTTCCTCGACCGTACACAGATAGAGTCCAAAAATTAAAGGATAACAGGCAAGTCTCGTCAATACGACTCATTCTTTTACGGTGGCAAATGACCCAAATAGTTATTTGCTTACATATTGAGACTGGAATAATTTCAATCTACATAATTTGGGGGACTACTTCAAGCAGTGCCTTAATGGGCCATCATTTCCGTTTTTGTTTGTCTTCTGTTTTCTTTCTACAAGCTTTTATTTAACTTGCTATGTATGTTGCTTGCTTGTATGATGGTGATGGTAGGCAAGTTTAGGGTAAATGTTGCAAGTTGAATTTCACCTACATCCAGTTTAGGATTTAGCTTAAAATTTGCCATGGATATGTAGATTATTGTGTAAGTGCTGTAGAAAAAAAATCGTTCAATACCTCAAACACAGCTGAACCGATTTTGATGAAACTTAGCTAAGACAAGCTAAGATCAATTTTGATTAAACTAGCTTCCGATTATAAAACAAAATGGCATCCAAATTGGTTCATTCGTTTAGGAGCTACGATGCCACAGACATACCGATATAAAGACATATAAGCAATCGTATCGTACCCCAGCTTTTTTTGGGCAGGAGGTTAAAAAAACTTGTATTAAAAATGTATCAGTGTGGGTACGCGGCGCGACGGCATGTTTGCTACGCCGCGTAGACGGCTACGGCGTAGCGTTGTGCTGAGGGCAGCTACGATTCAAGCTCAATGCTACGCTCATCGCTCATGCCTTCCGGAATGTAAAGACCCGAGGGTCGAGCACGACTTTTCGAATCCTGCGTCACGTAAAATCGAACAGTAAATCGTTGTCGAGTTTGTATGACGTTTGGAACAGCGCCCGCCCGTGAGCGTATTTGGAACTAAAATTTAGTATGAGGTTTCTCGATCTCGATACGATAACCGTAACTTTACGCAGGATTCGATAAGTCGTGCTCGACTCTCTGAGCACGAATATTCGAATCCTGTATTATAGCTAATATTAATTGTCTACGCTTCTTGTTTTTATGATCCCATTTTACCGACTTTGTGAGGTTCAATAAATAACAATACTTGTCAGATTGTCAAGTTAAGGTCGATGGAGTTAGGTTGGAACAAGTCAAAGATTTTGTGTATCTGGAGACTTTGTTTACTAGGGACGGTAAGTATGAGGAAGATATTGAAAGGAGAGTGAATGCTGGAAATCGAGTGAATGGGGCACTCCACGCCTTTATGAGTAGCCTCACAGTGTCACGAAAAGCACGGCTGGCAGTACATAGAGGAGTGTTAGTACTGACACTTATGTATGGTAGTGAAAGTTGGGTGTGGCAAAAGAAACACCAAAGTAGAGTGAATGCGGTGGAAATGAGAGCGTTGAGAAGTATGTGTGGTGTGACTTTGAGAGATAGAGTGACGAGTAATGCGATAAGAGAGAAGTGCGGTGTGAAAGAAGATGTAGTGACGACAATTGAGAAGGGTGTGTTGTAACGAGGCTAGTATAGCCGTTACGAACCTTAGTCTACTTATCGATTAACTTTTAAAAAAACATATTGACTTCTGTGCTTTCTAAATTTCAAATTCAAAATTCGTTTCTTGTTTCTGACGGTCGTACTTGCGGACGTGTGTCCGAGTCCAGTTGTTCAAGTTCTGTAAGCCTATAGCCAAAGGCTTGGTGCTAATAAGTGAAGTATTGTTACGTGAACTTCTGTTATCTACAATACTGCAAAAGGCACAATCGTAAGTGTTAACCCATATGTTTTTATACCACGCATTTTTATCAGTTTTTATTGTATGTATTTAGCTAACAACTCCTATGTTTGTTTTAGGTGCCTTTTCGTTTTTAACCTAAAATATAAACAACGATTCCATCACCAGAACAAGCTTTCTTTGCTATGATCCACAAATCCCGTATTCCCGACGTGACAATGTTATGATGGTTTGGGCATGTAGAGAGAATAGTGAAAGCAGATTTAAAAAAGGGTGTATGAAGGGAGAGTGGATGGAAGTGGGAAAGGGAAGACCTCGGCGAACGGGCTCCGATCAAATCGGTGATATTTTGGAAAAAGGACAGGTCAGGAGTACCCAAAATCGGAGAACATGTATGAAGAATCTTATGAGATTAAGGGAAGCAAAGGTTGTATGTCAGGATCGTAGCAAGTGGAAGTCCGAGGTCTCTGCCTACCCCCCCCGGGAAACAGGCGTGACTGTACGTATGTATGTATAATACTTGTTTGTATGTTGCTGTCATTATTTGCTAGGAGTTGTACCTTCTTCCCCAGCAACGCGTTTTTGCGAACTTAGTATACTTTTAGTTTTTACGTAATGTAGATACAAAACTTATCGCAACTCCTATTTGTTAATGTTGACTTCGAAAATTCACACGCCTCTTACCCATGGCTGAACATATTAAGGGACTGATTGTATTTATTGTGATTGCAAGACCATCCATGTAAACCATATGTTCTTGTGAAATAAATAAATTTAAGAAATTATTAAGATGTAACCTAAGTAACCGTGGAATAATGCGTTAAGACTAACCGGCACCTCTATTCTCATTTAAAATTACAATTTTCAATTTACCTGAACTTGCTTAAGGCTTTACCGAAACGTTTCCGTGATATAAATACCTACATGTTTAAGTTGTCTGAATAACCCACATGCCTGTCAACAACTTACCGGTTGCCCGCACTGTTGCCACGCCGTTCGTCAATATTTCGTGAGCGGTAGCGGCCGCACGCCCGCCTGCTTAAATATTTACGTGCTGGAAACTATCAGTAACACCTATCGCCGGCTCCTCGATTTAGCTGTATCATTACGATGTTATTCGTGTTTCGAATGGGTAATGCGGCCAAGTTGGTGACACGGGCTCACTGACACTTAAAAGATACAGACGAGGGCACCCAGTGGAGGCAACCTTTAGTATAATTGTTTTTTTTTCTGTCACTGTTCGAGGGGGACGAGTTTCGTACAATCATAGTATCTATAAGTTTAATACCCACGTCAAAGCTCACGCGTTGCTAAAGACTCAGTTTGTGAGGATTTTAGAAATACTTCGGCTGTCAATGGCGCTTCTTATGTCAAAAAGAGATGTCAATACGAATTCGAATCCCACTCTAAGTGCACACGTGGACTGTACTTACCTCGACATATTCAGAATAAAATATTGATCGCGATTTTCTTACTAGGTCTGATGAGGTATCCCGTTTTGAATAGGTGTGTCTTATTAATGTTATTTAACCGTGAATCATTTAAAACTGTTGTTGTAATCTACCTATACAAAACTCTCAAACAAACGCTATACACTCGCACACAATTAACAGACCCTGGGCAAACCTCAGTGTTTTGGCAGAGGAGAAATCGCCCGTTAACGTCTCCTTTTGTCTATGCTCTGCGCGAACAAATGTAGAAAGTTACGAGCATGTGCGAAGTTACAACATAACACGATAGTCGTCCGTTTGTCCGTCGGCAACAAACAACTCCGAGCAGCGGCCGGGATGAGCAGCCGACTCGAGGAGGCTGCGGCACACTGCCCGCGTGGCGCGGCGCCCGCTGCGTTAAGCTATGGTGTGCTTTAAGCCAACAAACGCACATCACGCTCCACGCTGTGACAACTTGATCACATATTGCACGTGTCATGCTGTGACGACTTGATCACAATCACGCGACACTCTGTGATAACTTGACCACAATCACGCACCACGCTGTGACGACTTGATCCCATTGCACTTGCCACGCTGTGGGGCTGTGACGACTTATTTATTTATTTATCTGTTTTATTTGGAGAACAAACAGTTATAGATACGTACAATAGTTCTTATGTTCTAACTATATCTAATATACATGTACCTATTACCTCAACAGTTCTCACTGAGAATTATAATGAAACTAATTACTAATTTACGGCACTGTGTGTTCTGAAAGATTAAAAGGATGACATGACTGAGTACCTACTACCTAGTCAATTACTTAACCTACAATATGTTCCTACGACAATCAACTGTAAAATACAGACACACTCACATACACAGGTAAGCATATTTATGCATTCCCACCTACTTATTTTCTCAATGCACTAACTAATACTATAGTATGTGTGTCCTACCACGATTCCTCCGCAATCGCATTTGTCACTCGGTTCTTATACTGATTCATCGATGTACCAAACATATCGACCGAGACTAGGGCTTTGTTGTATGCGGTACACATGCGGCGCAGCGGTGCGCGCACGCCAGCCTTGCTGGCGGACAGTAGCACGGCAAACAGGGCGTTTGAGCGGGACGTGCATCGGACTTGATCACATTTCACGTGCCACGCTGTGACAACTTGATCACAAACACGCGCCACGCTATGACGACTTGATCACAATCACGCGACACGCTGTGACGACTTGATAACATGGAACATAACGAGGTCTCACAACGCGGGCGAAAGCCCAAAGTGTATTATCACCTTAAAGTCAATAAGATATAAAGACCGGAGGCGTGACACAGATCAGGATTACTTACGCGAAACACTCCACTAAAAGACGTGGGCATTGTTAGGGAGTTTAATAGAGCTGCCCGTTGGCATCATTACATCTTACAGTGTGACTAGGCTTACGAGGGTGACATACTGCCTACATGAGTTGGAAACTGCACTGCATAGCGCTGACCGTAGCTCAGTGTAGTGACCCCTTTGTCGTACCAAATGACGTGAGTTTGAGCCGCGCTCGCCGAACAGAGCCAGATCGACGTGAATGCTGTGCAGTATTTAGTATAGTTAGCTATGTAGGTATTGACCGTTTGTTAAGATTTAACTGAAATTATCTTATATGGAATCTAACTTGTGCAAAATAAAACAAAAATGCAGGGTTTCTTTTGGGACTAGTAAATCTCGGTCCCTCACCTATCAAGTTAATTCCTAATCAAAACTATTAGTTAGACCTCCACAAACCCTAGTAAAGCCATCGATTATCCGTTAATCTGATAGAAGGCGCTAAACTGCAGCTTACAATTACGTGAGAGGTGTTGCCGTGCGGCTTGGCCGCGGCTCGCGTGCGGCGCGCCGGGCGGCGGGAACTTGCAGCAATTGCATAAGGCTTGCAAGAACTAAAGTGTGTATAGAGTCGCTCGATTACGCTTTCATTTAATATATTTTAAGTGTTAAAGATGAAGTTTCTCGTGGTTCAATCACGGTTTCAGTTTCTGTTACGTAGGTATAACATAACATGACATACTAGTATAAAGTGAGAGATATGCGATGTAGAACCAATAAAATTACGCCCCTTAAGAAAGACGGTCTTTGTATTTGTAACAAAATCAATAATTTCTACGTGAATGTCATGTCAATGCGCGTCCACAGACGGCACGTCGCAAATTAGCAGCAAGTATCGTCGTAAATAGGCCGCTGATTGCGGACAAAAGTTCGCCCCCGCCGGGCTCTCGGCACACGTGGCGGCGGCTGTGGACCGACGCACCGCTAAATGCTGTAAGTATATAAAGTTGTAGCAGTTTGTAAGGTCTATTCGTACCTCACTATAATTACATCTCTAACTACGTAGGTTCTTTGATAAAATTACGTAGAAATCAATTGACGAAGTTACACTGTAGCTCCTATTTTAGTACCGGTTCAGACAAAGATCCATGAAACAAACGATACTTTAGCCTATCCGTAGCGGGCCGAATACTTTGCAGAGTCAATAGATAACAGTAAAAGTTGCCCGTTTCCGAGCGGCCGGCGATGCAGCAGCAGATACAACAAAGTCCAAACTAGACGTCAAGCAATTCGATCGCGTGCCGCGGCGCGGGAGCCCGGCACAGGCTGACGCGAATTGAATAAGTATAACTTAACAAAATCACAATGATTTCATGAGAAAATCTATTTGGTAACCAAAGCGCAAAGATAGATAAACCCAAGCAAAAGTCATACTTACTCGCCAAGCTGACGACCCTACAAAGTAGGTAAAAGTGTTTATCTACACACATATCATAAGTCCTCTATAATGCGTTCAGTGCCCTAAGCACGACTTGTCGAATCCTGCGTCACGTAAAATCGAATAGTAAACTATAACGAGTTTGTATGACGTTTGGAACAGCGCCCGCCCGTGAGCGTATTTGGAACTAAAATTTAGTTAGATATTTCTCGATCTCGATACGATAACCGTAACGTAACGCTGGATTCGACAAGTCGTGCTTAGGGCACTGAAACCGTAGAAAATGACCAGCATTTCAGTACGCCGTCGCCTTCTCGCCGACAGCGCCAGCCCCAGCACCTCCTCTACCACCAGCAGTAAAGAAATAGTCATTACGATTCGTAATGACTTTTCGATATCGAATTCGATGTATCGAATTTGACAACCAACGTAATTTACAATCATAGTGAAATAAAACGGATCACTCACGTATATAAGTCGAGTTCAGTCCGACATGTATAATTAATAATGTGATATTTTTTTTTACAAAAACACAAGTGCAGTGATATACACGTATCAGCTCTATGAGCTGCTAGTGTATTATTTGAAATAATAATAATAATAATAATAATAAAAGGCTCTCGCTAGGTGGTTGGGTCAAGGGTCAGATACAGAAGGCGGTACTCCTGGACACGGCTCGGATAGTCAGGAGGTTCCTCTCTCTGTCGCCCTGACCACCGGTAGCTTAGGCCCCGCCTCGCTACCGGCGGCACTCTAGGTTAGGTTTTTATAATGTTTTTATATTTTGTATTAATATTGTTTTATTACTTTTTATATGAATATTATAAAAACCTACCCTGACGTTAAAATAAATATACATAATAATAATAATAATAAAAACAGTTCACGAAACGTCAGCTCAGTATGTTTGTCTATGATTTAAAAAAACAGTCAAATTTGTGACAGGTATGGGTATGATATATGCCTTTGGCTTCTGAACCCATCTTAGAGTACTTATAATATGTGTGTAGATAAAGTAATGTATGCAACTCCACGTAATTAGGCCTTGAAACACTCATTATGTAGCAGTTGCATAAACTACTATTACCTATGCCTAATACATTTCTGATATGCGCCCCGTGTAGCATAGGTTACCTTCGTCTAATACCGATTAGATTTTATCTATTCCACTCGGTGCTACCGTACACTAGGCTTGATTCAAGTGAGCGGTTAAGCTGAGTGAATTTACCGGCGGCTTAGCGGAGGCGCCGCCTGGCCCGCCGCCAGCGCCGGCCCGCGTGTCTTCGGCGCCGGGGCTCCGCTGGAGACCCGAGCGGCAGTAGGTGCGCGGTAATGGACGGCGCGCGGCAGCCGGCGCGTTGGCTCGGCGCCAGCGCTCGTTACCGCGCGCGCAGTCCAAGCGTAATGCTCAATTGAAATAAAAAACTCAATTCCGACGTGCATTTTTAACAGGATTATTTTTTCACTTGCAAATATGATTACGTGCCGCGGTTTGCTGTTGGAATACTTGGTTAGGCTAGACAGAAAGGGTCATAGATGAAATTAGCCTCGTTAAGCATTATATAAATTTATTTACTAAACACGGCTGTGGGGTTCATCAAGCGCCGGAAGCGACTGTTCGCGACCGGGATCGTATCTATTGTAACTTATTCTGCGCATTAAAGAGGGGTCTCCATATTCTTTAAAAGCAGCAAAGCTTTGGGTCTCGTAAGTTAAAACTTTGTCTAAGGCGAATTATAATAGTTTATGCAACTGTTACATACTGAACGCATAATAGAGGAGTTATGTTATGTGTATTGATAAAAGCATTTGATTTTCATTACATTTTTAAGAGTCACTTTTAACATGTCACTTTTTTTATGAGTCGTGTGCCATGAAGCAGTTTTAAAATTGGACTAGGCTTATTTTCCACAGAATTGTGATAACAACGATGTGCCTTCACAAACGAGTTCATTGTTTTCATGTTCCTTATCACGCTCTATAGAATAAAGAATACTTTACGTACCTCTTGCCGACGGCGCCTCCCGCCGGTCGATCGGTTCTATTGGCTGGTTAAATAGTAGCGAACGGGTAAGTTAAACCGGTACAAAGCACAAAGCACACAACGTTGCTCGAGTCCTTTCTTTTTATTCTTATTTCTGTTTGCTTTTTAATTCGGTCACGAAAGGTGAAACTTGTTATTCGTTTCCACGAAAAAATCTTGAATCATGACAAATCGCTAATATTATTATGCCATGTTCCACCGAATGATAGAAAAAAGTTAACTACAAGAAAGGAATAATTCTATTGGCAGAATAAAAAATAATCTTGGCTTCATTTTTATTCCACGGTTAATGGACACAGTTATCTCATCATTGTTTTTCACAGTGTTAGAGCCTGTTCTAAGTGGCAACACTATTCCCTTCAACTCTCCTTTTCGTTTTGGTTCGGACTCGAACAGAGTGTGAGTTTGTGTATCAGTATAATTCAAATGAAGTAATTTGTAAGTCAATAAATACGTAAAAACTAAGAAGACGCGTATGTTAATTAATCAAACTGCTCTTCAAGCTATAACACACAGACATGAACCATGAGCAGCAATGGGCCATAGAGGACTTACTTAAATCCTTAAATGATAATTTACTTAATAGACCGAGACCCGGCCACCGCGAGGGTTCAACAAGTGGGCATCGGTAAACCAGAACCCTCAGTAAAGAAAGGTTGGGACTTGGAGGAGGTTAAGTATACCTACTCCTAAACCTAAAACCGTCAATATTTTATTGCATGGCCGTACGTAACTTTTAATGCGTCGTGCGCAAGATGCAAGTTTCTTAGGTGGCTACAACTAAGATAGGACACTTCCATTTTAAAAATAAGTGAAATAACGTAACCGTAAACATGACATTTTTAAAGCAAGCTTTTTGCCGACTTTACTTTTTGTGGTCTGTACGTGTAATGTCATCCAACATACATACCCATACCAAATTTTCAGGTCGATGCCGTTAACCGTTGAAGAGTTCCCTCCTGTAGAGACAATCCTGGCAGCAACACCAGAATTTCGCTACCAGATTATTGCAATGTCACCAAACTTATATAAGTATGCAAAATTTCAGCTAAATCGAATATCGGGAAGTGGGTCAAATTTAACTTGCAAGATTTGACCCGAACATACATGTATACAAGCATTGCAAGTATTTTTTTATTTATATGACAATTAAGGCAAACAAGCAAGTAGGTCACCTGATGGTAAGTGATCACCACTGCTCATAGACACCCGCAACCTAGGGGGATTTGCAGATGCGTTACCAACCTAGAGAACTAAGATGAAATGCCTCCGGCTGTCTTATACTCTCCACACCGGAATACAACAGTGCGCTTACTGCTGCTTAGCGGCAGGATTAGCGAGTGAGGTCCTACCACCCACAGTTAAATAAAAGCTTCTAAAAATAAAAACAAAGAGACCTAGGTGCTTAGTACATAAGCTTGGTATGACTAATCGTCAGTTGTCTTTGCCTAACTAAAGTCTCTACCTAGACTGAACTAGCGAAAAAAAACCTAGTTATTTGTCACTAAGGTCAGCTCCGAGATCAATGGGAGCTCGGCAGCCGGCACTGCGAGGTGCGGCGCGTAATGTTGACGAATAACGAAGAGTTTTTTCCCATCAAAAACATATTCCTAAGTAGGAAAGTTGAATTGCTTTTGAAGTCCCAACTCAAAGCGACAACGTTCCAATACATTTGCAGCTCGCAAACTGTTTTTAACTTTACGACAATCACCATAAAGTCGTTAGTGGTTCGGTCGGACTGGCGATGTATCGCTGAGTGTCGGTAAATGGCGAACGGGACCGAATTTCTATGAATAAGAAACACTTCAGAAGGATTTTCCCGGCGACGGCTCCTAAACCGCATTGTTAACTCTCCGGGATAACAAGGCGCGCTTTCGCGCTCGCGGAAACTTACTTTCGATCGGGTATCGCTCAATTATTGTAACACAAGTTTTCAGCTCCTCGTGTGGAGCACTGTGCGGTATCTAATAACAGTAATTATAGTTGAGCACTTCCAGAAACCAAAACAGATAAAAATGTAACCTAACCTGACCTACTTAGAGAAGTTGTAAACCCCCGATTTTGTCATTTCAAAGTACAATATTTCAAAAACGGGTAAACCGATTTTAATGAAATTTAGTTAAGAACCATATCGATTAAACTAAGAAGCTTTAGTTAAAAAAAAAACCGCACCGAAATCGGTTCATCCGTTTGGGTGCTATGATGCTACAGAGAGATATACAGATACACAGATATATAGGTCAAACTTATAACACCTCTCTTTTACGTCGGGTGTTAAAAATATGATATTACGCTTTTTATTCTTCGAAATAATAAATTCTCGGATACGAATGAACTTGTTTCGTCCGTAAGACACGGCAACACCTCGCTGTTTTATTTTAATACTGGGGAGTTTTCTGAAGATGCAGTTTCATTTAATGCTGTATAATGAATGGAGGCGTCGGGCTCGATGCGACCCGAAATGAAAACGTCGCCACGGCTAAAGCCTTCCTCGTGTCATTTGTCAAAACATTCCATTGTTAGCGGTTCCTTTTCAAATATTCCTTTCAGATGTGATTTTATTGAAATGTCTACTCTTTGCGTGGATCCTGATGAGCCACTCTTTCGACTCTTTTGATGAGCAGTCTTTCTTTGGTAATTGTATGTACCACACTGCCTACACGTTGCTATTCGCTTTTCTGAATTTCGGAATTGTCAGTATTCAGTATGGGAGCTGCGCTTATTAAACCAGCTTCGAGTCTAAACTAGATAATAATCGCAAATTCATGATTAGGTAAGTTTGCTTATTTAAAATTTCTTTAGTTGACCTCCCCAATCGCCCTGTTTAACCTCTAGGATAAATTTTTAACATGAAACTACCGTGAGACTCAATCATAATGAAATAAAAACGGATCACTCGAGTATGTAAGTCGAGTTTAGCCCCGACATGTTTCGGACAAATTCGCAGTCCTTCCTCTGGGAGCGCACGACCCAGCCCGTTGTGTGTCGCTATCAGCTGCGCCTAGTAGTCGCGCGAGCAGAGCCACGGCTCGCAGTGTGAGTATCGCTGCCGCTGGGTTGTGCACTCTCAGAGGAAGGACTACGAATTAGTCCGAAACAAGTCTGGCTAAATTCCACTTATGTACGTGAGTGCTCCGCTTTTATTTGTTTAGGATCAGCCTGTATTACTTAAGTATAGGTGTGTTAAAATTATTGTTGGATGGGTGTATACTACATATAATAAGCTGAACTATCCATTCAAATAATCACTCGCTGCGTCAGGCGTAATCCTTACTCAATTTCCCATTTTTTAACCCTCCACCATCTGGAGTTAACATATTCACATATTACGTAAGTACGACTCACGACACGATTGCGCGCTAAAAGAGACTATAATATGTACGTAATAAGAGCTTCCCGGCGCCGGCTGCCGTGTGCGTGGGCCCGGGGCAGATTTTTCGTATAATTATTGATACGGCGCCGTGTGCGCCGCTCATCCATATGTATGAAATTATGTTGCCGCGCTCGAGCTCACTATATGCCGCGCTAATTTCAGGAGTCCGCAGGATGTATGGTATATACATTACACAGCACCGCACTAAGGAACTGAATCCGACATTCATCTCTATAGAACGCATGCGAGCAAATATGCGAAAAGCAAATATCGCCATAAAGCGGGTTTGATTTCTCACATAAACTGGTGCCATCAGCTGAAATTCAGACGTCTATGGTTTCCACGTTAGCTTGACTATTCTGGAAACGCTGACAAGATATACGTACCTAATTATGTTGTTCCATTTTCCAGTCTCATTCAATGCGGAAGAACGGTATCCACTAAGATACTGTAGATGAGTGCTATTGACTAACTTCTAAAGTAACAAGAAAAATGCCTAGGGCCTGTTTCAATACTTTCTGACAAAGTTTATGATCTACTAGATATTCAGCCAGATGGCATTTTGTTTTAGTTTCACAAGACAAGTGCCTGATTGCGTGATAGCTCTATCTGGCAGATATTCCATCTGATGGCTAACTATCAGGAAATTTGGCAGCATCATTGTCGTGAAGTAATTTCCGCGGAACCCGCCGATGAGCCACTCGTGCTGCCGGCAGGAGCTCATGAATACATGGTTGCTGATTAGCTCGTTCTTCGCAGCGCCGGCGTGCTGATTGCGCTGTTCTCAAAGCGGGCTCGCCTCGTCTGCATATGATACGATCACAGAACTAATAATAAAAAAGGGACAGATATGCTATGGTTTGTACTTCCTTCCAGAATCAATGTCGCCGTTTTTTAACCGACTTCGAGAAAGGAGGAAGTTCTATGTTCCACTGTGTGCATTTTTTTTTTAATGAAAGTATGTAGGTACACCGATTATTTCGAAATTCTTTTTTTATTCGAAAGAGTATACTCCTGAGGTGGTCCGATTGTCACCAAGTCAGGATCTGATGATGAAATATGAGGTCGGTGCTTCATTCAAGGAATACTCCGCTCGCACCGCACCGACTTCATATTTCTGCTAGACCATAAAACTCATGGATTTAGAGGATTATTTTATGTTTTTTAAAGGCGGTTTTACTTTTTTGTTAAAAATGATTTTTGCCCTCCACTTGCTATAATGCACTCACGAAAAAGCACTACGCAATCACGCACACAATTTACTAGTGTAGATGAGGTTCCGTTATTACAAATGCTGCACAACACTATTCCAGAACACATGTATCACGAGCGATACTGAATGACAATTCGCGCACTTGCCTTACGCATCACAAGCTCGGTGGCACGGTCACACGACCGTGCCACCTCTACCATCTTTTTAGTAGTTCTGTGGATACAACGCATTCTGCCATCTCATCCTCATCAGATACTACGGATTTTAAAAATAAATGTCTCTACAATTTACATGGCTTTTACATTGTGGTCCTTTGAAAAGGGGATCGGGGATCGCAGAGAGTTCCGAAACTTGTCAGGGTGTAGTGGTGATATCCAAGTATCACCACTACACACCCTGACAAGTTTCTGCGTGACAATTGGAGGTGTTGCATGAAATCATACATTTGTCTCATAGATCCATACCTGTGGTCGCGGGTGAGCAAGTTAATTGTTTTTAGTGCATGAATTTACATTGCGTGTAGTTCCTTTGTTCCTTAGTTCTCCTTAAAACCAGTGCCCAGTCATTAGTTCAATTTGCAGACGATGCAAATTCTTGTTATCGCGCACGTGACTTAGAAACTTTTCACGCAGTCTTTCGAATTTCGGGCATTAGATTTCGCAAATTCATACCCAATGGTCTCGGAATAAATGCGTTGCTTTACAAAATCGCACACAGCATACCTAATCTACAAAAGCAAAAAATAGTAGAATACTAGTTGACACCGTGATGCGTCTGTCTTCAAAGCCCTATTAAATGAACTTAGAAAAGCTGAAAAACTCCCGATATTTTTATTTTAAAGTTCAATATCTCATAAACGGCTGAACCGATTTTTATGAAACTTAGCTAAGAACCTCCACTAGAAAAAATGATTTCAAATAAAAAAAACATACTCAATTCGGTTCACCCGTGTAAGACACACACACACACATAGTGGTCAAACTTATAACCTACCTCTTTTTGCGTCGGGGGTTAAAAAATTGTAGAATACAATTTACAACATGATACGACTGTATTCAGAGTTCTATTAAAAAGCAGATAACCATGCCGACACGAGTCTAGTCCTCCTAGTGTTTATTGCCAGACTACCTTGCGAAAAACGGGCTCCTTGACGTTGAGCTATGCGGCCGCTCGCAGGTGGAGCACCTGCCGGGGTCCCGGGGCGCCGCGCCGGGGCGCCGGGGTGCCATCCGTCAGCCGCACGTGAGAGGACTCCTCAGGCGCTGCCGACGTGATAACACTAGATCTAACACTATTACGGCAAAGCGAATCAATTCTAAGCCCAGGACATGTTTTACGTGCCACGGAACCCCGTTTCTGCAGGTGTTCAATAGGTGTTACATTTGCGAATCAACTTCATTTTATCTACATCCTCCTATTACTTGTTCAAAAGCCGTGGGTAAAGACCAACATTACGACAGTCAGTTTTCGTATTCAAAAACCAATAGACAATAAAAAAAATCGGGACCTACGAAACGTCAGCTCGGTATGTTTGTTTATAATAAATAAATACAAAAAAACAGTCAAATTCGTGACCGGTAAACCATCCTAGAGTAGGTACTTATAATATGTGTGTAGATAAGGTGTAGATAAAGTAATGTACGCAACTCTGCATAATTACGCCTTAAACACTCGTGTGATCCTATTATGAACCTCAGCTTCGCCTCGTTTCATAAAACACAATCGTGTTTTAAGGACCCTTATTATGTAACAGTTGCATAAAAACTACTATCAAAACACTGTTCCAACTTTAAAATGTTCATAACTATTTATTATTTATTAATTGATCAAGTCATTTACATATACATAAAGATGTTACATTGGTATAATAAGTCAGTCCATGACGCCCTGTAAGGGCACGCAATAATAATTAAAACTAAGTTTATCATTACATGCTGTTGAAATTATGATTATAAAATTACATTAAAATATTGGCATGCATTGATATTATCAAATTTTATGTTACTATTCTATGTTGGAGCTATTAAAATGTGATGTTTTAAATAATAATTATACTGTATTATGTCAAAATAAATAAATTTGGGGATTCATAATTATTCATTATTTAATTGTATGTACTTATGTCCAAAAAAAATTATCTAATTAATATTACTTTACAATTTCATCATTTAAGAACTCGTCAATAGAATAATAACATTTGTCGATTAAAAATGTCTTCAGATTATTTTTAAATTTATTATATCTCGATTCTTGTCTAATGGATTCTGGGATTTTATTAGTTATTTGTATACATTTATATTTGGGACCACTTCTCAACATTTTCATATTGGATTTCGGTACCTGTAACTTATTCCTATACTGTGTCCTAGTTGCACTTGTGTCTTTTTTTGCTATAAATAAGTCTGAATGTTTTCGTACAAACAGTGCCGATTCCAATATATGAATAAATTGAGAATTTATGTTTTATAAAGTGCTGACGGCAGCTTTCTGGTATACGAATGTTTGCTAGTATACGAATGAGCTTTTTTTGCATGATAAATAGCTGTTGGGCTTCAGTGCAGTTTCCCCACAGTACCACGCCGTATCGGAGCCAGGCGAACGCGTACGCGTAATAGGCCGTTAGTGCACAATCAAAATCCGTGGTCACCTTTAGTACGCTTAGTGCATATACAAATTTAGATAGTTTCGTTTTTACAATTTGATTATGAGCACGCCAGTTAACATTTGAATCAGTCGTTATGCCTAATAGCTTAAAATCTGATACTTCTTCTACATTATGTCAATGTTTTTAATTTGTAAGTTTAATTCTACAGGTTTTTTTTGTTTTGGTCTATATTGCATTATTTTTGTTTTCTTTAAATTCATGTCTAAATTATTATCGCCAAGCCATTCTACTACATTGTTTAATGTACGTGTAAGCTTTAAGTTACATTCCGTGCTATTTGTGCCGTTTATTAGTATTGAGACGTCATCAGCAAACATATTCAGTGTCCGAATCTAGCAATTGTATGTATACATAGATGGCGCTGATTGTGGTAAGGTAAGCCAGAAGTCTCAGTATTGACTTACCAACACCATGGACTTCGGGTTAATTAGCGCTTGAAAACGTCCGAGCCAAAAGACCACTAATCGAACGTCAGTCAGTCTTAGTTTGGTCGAACGACAGCGTTAGAACGTATGGCTGTCGTGTTGTACTGGGACACAATTTTACGTGAATTTTGTACTTACCAGACCTAAAGTCCAAGGTGTTAGTAAGTCAATTGTTCTAAGTATCAAACAAAATGAATGGTACAGAGGCGTCTCTATAGTGAAACTAGCTACAGCAGGCTTATAACGTTAAAGAAACGCGACACTGCGTACAACGTGTTACAAAATAACCCGTAAAAAATGTATGGTTAGGGTTTGCATACTGTACGAAAAAAAAATTTTTTTTTTTTTCATACAGCGATTCAAACATTGTAAATGGACTCTTCATAATGGACCATTTAACCCCCTTTGGGCTTTTCGGGTATTTTTGTAACACCCCGTAGACATTGGCGTCCTCTTGGTATTAAGTATAGTCCTATTCTATTCGTGACCGAGCCGTTTGCTCGAGGCGGCAGCGACGGCGACACAGCTGGCGCGGACGCCGGGTTACTTAATAAGCGCACTGGGCCAGTGCTCGGGACTATTTCTACGTCCATTGATACACAATAACCTAACCAACTTAGACAAGTTGAAAAACACCGACATTGTCATTTCAAAGTTCATTATTTCAAAAACGGGTAAACCGATTCTAATGAAACTTAGCTAAGAACTATCTTAATTAAACTAGCTTTCGATTTAAAGATACCACATCGAAATCGGTCTATCCATTTGGGAACTATAATATCACAGACAGATACACATATCATAGACACACAGATACACAGCTCAAACTTATAACACCCTTCTTTTTCGTCGGGAGTTAAAAATAGACAGATATACGCCACTGCTTCACCGCGCGCGGACAAGCAATTATAGGTGACTAGCTGTTGCCCGCGACTTCGTCCGCGTAGAATTCGGTTATCGCTATCCCGCGGGAACTGTATAATTTTCCCGAATAAAAATTAGCCTATGTTATTCCTGAATATTCAAACTATCTTCTTACCAAATTTCATCTAGATTGGTGCAGCGGTTTTCCCGTGAAGAGGTAACAAACGGACAGACAGAGAGACAGAGTTACTTTCGTTTTTATAATATTAGTTCGGATTAGGATTAGGTGATTCGTTGACTTAGTATCCCTTGAAGTTTGACATTATGTCAGTCTAATGACAGCTAATGAGTGAGGACCGCATTTTGTCAGCGCTGAACAGGTGCGTGGCCTATCTTTAATGTTTTATGTATCGATGTCTACGTCAGTAAATAATAAACTCTGGGTGTTCTCGCGAGAAGTTAACCATATCCGGTGCAAAGCACAAAGTTAATTATTAAACGCGATGTTGCGGGTAGTTTCATTAAACTTGTTTGTTCTTTGTAGTGTAAGTAATATTTAGGACAGTTTTTTTTAACACGTAAAGTAATCACCACAGCCCATGGGCCAGCTCTTTAAGAAATAGGTAGGCCCGTTTTTAGGGTTCCGTACCCAAAGGGTAAAAAACGGGTCCCTATTACTAAGACTCCACTGTCCGTCCGTCCGTCTGTTTGTCTATCTGTCCGTCTGGCACCAGGCTGTAGGTATCTCATGAACCGTGATAGTTAAGTAGACAGTTGAAATTTTCACAGATGATGTATTTCTATTGCCGCTATAACAACAAATACTAAAAACAGAATAAAATAAATACCTATTTAAGTGGGCCTCCCTCCCATACAACAGACATGATGTTTTTGCCGTTTCTATTAATAATTATTAATAAGGGTACACAACCCTTCGTGCGCGAGTCCACCTCCAGCCGGTCGGCCGGTTTTTATTTGTAGTGTCAACGGCATATTGATTTTATTGAATTGCTTAATACCAAGGCCTAAACGTTTACGTTTACTTTCGTAAATTAAGTTAGAAGGCTTTTGAAACTCGTACCATTTACGTGAGTTGCCTTCACAAAACAACTATTTATAGTACTCCGGTTTTGGGGCTCTGGTTGTAGCTCCAAAGTGATGTCTCAATTACCCCCCCCCCCCCGTGTCTCCCTCCGTGTCTCTTACTGTTTACAACTCGGCAATTAGCTGCAGCTGCAGGCTGAAGCTTATGATTCTGAGCTTGAGCTGTGTTGTAAGGATTGTTGTTTCAGTCTAATGACTACATTTCTAATACGCACGTACGTACGTAACTGTTGTGTTAGGCGTGTAACTACCGTGTCTATACCTAATACTTTCAATTTGGGCAAAGGCAAATCACAGCATAACATAACATTAACAGTTCCATAAACTACACACTGTTAACAAACAAATCATTCAGAAGATGCGTTATATGTACCGACCGTATAACCGACTTAGAAAAGTTAGTAACCCAAGACATTTTTATTTCAAAGTTCAATAATCTCAAAAACGGTTGAATCGATTTTAATTAAACTTAGCTAAAGAACCATCTCGATTAAACCAGCGAAATCGCTCCAGTAGTTTTACAGGAAATGGTAACAGACATAGGTACACAGACTGCTCAAACCCCAAACGCATATACCGCCTCCGTTCCGTTGCGTCCGTCGCGGGTAAAATCAAGTAATTTGGTCATCCGCGACTACACGTGTAAGATAGCTACGTCTACGCGACAAATACATTGATTCATGCAACACCTGCTCCACTGCCAACATGAATCAACACAATACATGCCACACAAACCCAACTATCACCACCACCACTACACAATACGCTGACAATGCGCTATTTATTTGTAAACTCCGGAGTCCGGACTTCGCTCCCGTCCCTCTCCCGGAAGCACGCGTCGTCCTCGCGTCGCCCCCTCCCTTACATTTCCCGTCTATCTCAGCCAGCACTCCTTGAGCTGCAAACGTAGGGGGGGAGGGTGCATGCAAACGGACGGGGGGTGCATTGAATCGAAGCGGAATTGCATGTAAATTCGGCGCGCTGCACGGCTACCACGAATGGCTGGTTTTTGTGTCTTTTATAACACACTTAGCCAGGTAGAGACTTGCACTACGCACTTGCGGAACTATGGTATTTAAGTAGTAGGAAGAGCACGAACTTTACGAATCCTGCGTAACGTTACGTTATCGTATCGAAAGCGAGAACCTCATACTAAATTTTAGCTTCAAATACGCTCACGGGCGGGCGCTGTTCCAAACGTCATACATACAAACCCGATAACGTTTACTGTTCGATTTTACGTGACGCAGGTTTCGAATATTCGTACTCGGGCCTCCGCTAGGCGCGCTGGCCGGCCGCCAACGAGGCGCGTGCCGCGGCCGACGCGGTTCAAACGCCCATTTATTCAAAATAAAATATCTAGCCCGCTTCAGTTGTTTCTCCTGAGCTATGGCTCGACTTTTTATAAAAATAGACGTGATCGGTTTTGCACGTTTATCGAATATTTTTACAAAAGCCTGACTATGAAGCTTGAGGGCCCGGGTTCGAATCCCGGTCGAGGCAGATGTTTGTATGATGAATACAAATGTTTGTTCTCGGGTCTTGGATGTTTAATATGTATTTTTGTATGTATTTATCTATATAAGTATGTTTATCCGTTGTCTAGTACCCATAGTACAGGCTTTGCCTAGTTTGGGACTAGGTCAATTGGTGTCAATTTGTCCAATAATATTTTTATTTTTTTAATGTTTTTCAATAAAGCGATTCAATTTGTCATGCATAATGATAAATCTGAGAGTGGGGATATATATATACACAGCGTAGTTGTGTGGAGGTGTTGAGCGTT
Source organism: Clepsis dumicolana (assembly GCA_963691665.1). Classification (NCBI taxonomy): domain Eukaryota; kingdom Metazoa; phylum Arthropoda; class Insecta; order Lepidoptera; family Tortricidae; genus Clepsis; species Clepsis dumicolana. The sequence continues at coordinate 15,601,330 of OY829516.1, forward strand.
GAGCCCCAAAGAGGGCGGTAATCCGCTATTTGATCGCTTAGTGTTTGCGGAGATTAGGTTCAGGGGGAAATACATATCCCACCAAAAACATAAATAGAGGACCAAATTCAATACTGAATAAAAGAGGTGAAATCGAAACGGGTGCCAAGTTTAATTCAAGAGGCTTTCCATATTAGTTCCAAATACGCTCACGGGCGGGCGCTGTTCCAAACGTCATACAAACTCGATAACGTTTTCTATTCGATTTTACGTGACGCAGGTTTCGAATATTCGTACTCGAGCCTCTGGCAGGTGACAGCGTTGCGTTCACGACTGTTTCAACGTCGAAGTGTAAAATTTGACTAATAACGTTTTCATGCAACATCTCCTCCACTTCCACATGAATCAACACTTGTCACACAAACCTAACTATCATCTCCTCCGCTACACTATACGCTGACGCGTTTCGGGACTCTCTATGAGCCTTTTTCAAAGCACCATAGCCACCGTTCAACCAGCCTGGTTCTTGGATAAGGATCTCTTCAAAGTAACGCCTGATGCAGTCAATTAGGCCAGCGTATGACGTGTGTTGTCAGCATACATAATAATTGTCCTTTTATATCACATACCTAGTTTGTACAGCTGCCACTGCGCTAGCAACACAACTAGGTCAGGCATGTTGTTACGATACAATACAAAAACTCTTTATTACACCACACATAACAAACCAAACAGAAAAAGGTACATAAAAGCTTGTACTTAAATGATGTGGAAAACAAAAGAGAACTCTGTTATTTTTATTTAACAAAAAGGCATTTTCATTTATCTTAAATGACAACTTAGTATTAAAAGAACAATTACCTAAACTGATTATAACTAAAACAAAGAATTTCCACAATACTTGAGAACTTCTTCTCCGACTTCCTATTTTTTATTAAAATAAAAAATATATTGTAATAACCTAACCCCCCGACACTCATTTCAAAGTTCAATATTTCAAAAACGGGTGAACCGGTTTTAATAAAACTTAGCTAAGAACCATCTTAATTAAACGAGCTTTCGAATAAAAAAACCGCATCGAAATCGGTCTATCCTTTTGGGAGCTATGATGCCACAGATACACAAATACACAGATACACAGGTCAAACTTATAACACCCCTCTTTTCGTCGGGGGTTAAAAAGTAGTGACTGTCAAATGTTGTTAATCTAAGTAATTCCTGATGCCGTAGTCCTGCTTGATGAAGTGTGCGGCGTTCTTGGCGAGCAGCGCGACGGGCGCGTGGGTGTTGCCGCTGGGCAGGGCGGGCAGCGCGGACGCGTCGGCCACGCGCAGCCGGCCCGCGCCGCGCACGCGCAGCCGCGCGTCCAGCACCGCGCCCGGCGCCGCCGCGCCCGCGGGGTGGTGCATCGTCGCCGCCATGTGCCGCGCGTAGCATAGCCAGTACTCATGACTCCCGAACTCCTCGAAAGTGCACTCTTCCAAGTTCATGTCGACCACTTCTGAACCTACTCGCTTGAAATACGTCGTATTCAGAATTCTTAAGAAGTCTTCGACGTAGGACGCGTGACGCTTCAAGTCTTCGGTGTTGTCGTAGTAGCCCATGTAGATGCTGGGCGGCTGCGCGGGGTCCGAGCTATGCAGGCGCACGCGGCCGCGCGACGCAGGGTGCAGTAGCACCACGTGGGTGAGCAGCGTGGCGCTCGCACCGGCGGCGTCGTCGAAGCGGTCGCAAATATCGTCTCGCAAGCCGAAGCCATGACAAAGCAGCAGCGGCTCCTTGGACCCGCGCACCATTGGGTAGCTCAGCAGCTCGTAGTCGGGCTGTGACTGCGTTTTGTTTAATGAAGCGAATCCAACTCGAATCGAAACTCGAAGATGGTGGTGGGGTCCGGCTGGGTAACATTGTCACTCGTGAGCAGAATCGGGACCAAAATGTGATCTTGGAGGTTCTCCCCTACGGGCAGGTCAGAGATCACTTTAATGTTGAACTGCTTGAGGTGCTGCTGCCGCCCGATACCCGACAGCATCAAGATCTGCGGCGTGTTTATTGCACCCGCTGAGAGTATAACTTCCTTTCTGGCTTTGAAGGTCAATCTGTCGCCTTTTTTGCTCAAAGCTTCGACGCCGACAGCGTTTTTGTTCTCGTCGAAGATCACCCGGGAGACGCGCGTGTAGGTCAGTACGTCCAGGTTCGGGCGGCGCGTCTTCAGGTAGGTGGCAGCGGTGCTCTGGCGCTCGCCGCCGAAGACAGTGTACTGGCCCTCGGAGAAAGTCGGTTCGGGGTTGGAATTGTAGTCGTGCGAGATCTTATGACCCGCCTCGAAGAACGACTGGAAGTATTTCAGGGTGTACTTCCGGTGAACTTGTCTCGTGATTTTTATCATGCCGTCTGTGCCCCGCAGGTTTCCGTATGAGGAGCTGAGTATGTCCTGGTCCCGGACGGCCTCGATCTTCCTAATGTGCTGCGACAGGTTGGCCCAGCTCCACTCGGGGCCGGCGACGGCGGCCCAGTCCTCGTAGTCCTGGCGATGGCCGAGCGCGTGCACCATGTAGTTGGCGCTGCTGCAGCCGCCCAGCATCTTGCCGCGCGTGAGCTTCACCTTCCCCTTCTGCGCGCGCAGCACGTTGAGCGCAGTGTACGCCTCATAGTTCCAGTCGTACTCGGACCCTGCTAGCAGCGGGAACAAGACTGGTATCTTCAACAAACAAAATGTCACCGTGTTGGCTTTGCTACAATGCTCCTGAAACGTTGGTTCTCCGACGATTATAAGGTACAGACACTGTGACTGGTTACCTCGGCCTGCCTCGGCGCGGGCCCGCCGGCCTCGAGCAGCAGCACGCGCCGCGCGGGGTCCTCCGCCAGCCGCGCCGCGACGATGCTGCCCGCCGTGCCGGCGCCCACCACAATAAAGTCGTATACCGCTCCATCTGCCGCGAAAAAGTTTCGTATTTATCAAAATTTATTTTTGTAGTGATTTTAGGTTTCCTTACCTCAAACGGGAAAAACGGAACCCTTATAGGATTTGTTGTTCGTCTGTCTGTCTGTCTGTCTGTCAAGACCTTTTTTCTCTGGAACGCGTTTAGGTAGAAAGCTGAAATTCATATCAAATATTCAAGACTGCGGTCCCTTGAAGCTGTGAAAAAATCTAACTTTTAAGTCAACTCAATCAAAAGACACAGTCATTAAAAAGGTTGTTTCCATACAAATTACCGTACCCTGAAAACCTAAAGGGTACTTCCAGTTGTCCTAAACACTTGAAATGTGGTATGAAGGCTAGCTTTATAGCACAACCACTCCGAAAATTCTCAAAATCTAAATTTTTTATGTCTGTCTGTAGATTTCACGGACCAATATAAGATGACCGCACACTAATAAAAATCGAAAAATCTAACCCCCTATTTTTATATTTTATTTCGATAAAATAGGCCAAAATAAGGATACAGATTTCTCATTAATTTATTTAAATGGGTATTTTTTTTATATTAATTAAAAATGTTAGCTAGAGCAATGACGTCACAATGAGGGGGTTTGATCAAGATAACAGATTTTTTCTCTTGAACGCACCCCAATGCACGTTTTTGCAATATCTGACTGGCAACACTTAGACATAACATGTCATGTCATTGTCAATCATGTCATGTCACCACATGATACCGATATTTGTTGTTGATTTTAAAGACCTTGCGACAAAATGGACAAATATACGTGTTTCGTGCCTGATTGTATCAAATTTCACAGAAATATACGTGCAGAAGATACAGGAAGATTATAAAACTCAAAATTAGAAGTATCGCCTTGTAAATTCTCGTCTATAAAATAATAGGTGAAGTGATAACGTTGGACCCCTTTTTCCGACTACTGCGCGCACGGAGGTCACTCTAAGCGATCACTAGTGTATCTTAATGTTCCTCATTTGTATCTGTTCCTATATTTTTCTACAATTAAGCATTTAATTCATACATGGTGAGTTTGAAATTTCGATTCAGATATCGTAATCAAATTAATCGTGTTTGAATGAAACGTCAAAGCGACATATGAAAAGCTGTCACAAAAATTCAAATGGTCCGAAACCGCAGTATGACATTCAATGTCGTGAATTTCAGTGACCTTTTTAAATAAATTTGTACATTGAAACGATTTGATTAATTTAATATATTTAAATATCAAACCAGCTTTTGCTTCGTAAGTGTTTATTTATTTCATTTCATTTTTATTTTGTACCAAAAGTATGACTGAAAGTTACGTTAAAATAAGAATGTACACCACAGCTGTAATTAGGACCCCAGCAGACCGACCACAGGTTAAGTAAAAAATATAACGAGCTCGTGTCTTCGATATGTCTTCGTCACAACGATTAAGGTCAAAATAAAGTTAAATGAAAAAATAGCAATAACTTATTAGTAAAATCATTAGAATAAAATCTGATGATTGGAAATTGTTAAGAAACCCTATTCCTCGAAATGGTTTTCGAATTAGCATAGGTTGTCAAAAACTGGTACATCCCCATTGCCTGTTCATACGCTATACAGCCTATACATAACTGTATAAAAGTATGTATTGATCTATGCCATAGGTATTTATTACAATAATAAACAAAAAATTATTAAAATGTGATAATTTGGCATTTAATTAATTCGTTTCTTTTATTCTAGGTATAGTATAAACAGACAAACATTGATAGATTTACGTCATTCCGACTAAGTCGAGTGTCTTTGTTATTATGTTCGCCATATCATTCATATTCTTTTCACAAATAATTTTTAGGTAATTTTATTATTTATTCAAGAAAATAGATGCGTCATATATTAGCCAATAGATAGATAAAATATGCGTCAAGCATAATAATTATAAAACTTTTGTTTGATACGTATGAAATGAGCTCTGTTAGTGGGGGGGTGTTAATGGGGTCAGAAGGTTCTCGAATGGCGTCCACTGACCGGGAGACGAGCTGTCGGTAGGCCTCCAACAAGATGGAGCGACGACCTAGTAAAGATTGGGGGACCGTGGTGGATGCGGAAAGCACTAGATCGGTCTGACTGAGTGGAGAGCCGCGGGGGAAGCCGCCGGCCAGCAGTGGCCGTCTTTCGGCTCACATGATGATGATGACGAGTTCTGTTATAGTTAATATTAACGCAACAACAGTTATTAAGTACGAGTTTTACTGAGGTAAGTTAAGAGTTACAGACATACTTGCATAGCCTGGAGCATGCACTCGGCCCGCCGCGGCGCAACGCCTCGCGTCGCTGCGCGCTGTTTACCCACTGTTATTTGTTTGTCTGTTCGTCCCGCCTTAACAAGGTAACCCTAATTCACTGTTCAAATATCACGGCAACTTACAACTGCACTGTTTCCCTGACCTAGTTGTTGAGAGACCTCGCGATTGTTCTGTATTTTACGGTGCAGAGGAAATAAATCCTAGCCGTGCATGTAACTTAAAGAAATTTGCGATAGTTAGTTTTAGCATTTCTAAGTTAATTTTAGTTCATTAGAATTGGACCTATTGCAATTACAATTAAGAACGTTCTGTAAAATACATACAAAGACCTTTGTCAACCGATTCATTCTTTAAGGATAATATTTTTATGATCAATATTTTTACCAAAGTTATAATGCCGTCAACGCGCATCCACTAGAGATGTGCAAGATACGTCTTATATACGTGAGTGATCCGTTTGGATTTGCATTATGTGCAAGATAGCTAAGCGGTGCGTGAGAAAAAACCGGACAAGTGCGAGTCCGACTCGCGCACGCGGGTTGCGTACCTATTACAAAGATTTTAACGCTTTTCCCCAGTGTTTGAAGTTGTCCAGTGTTAGCAGAGCCCTGCTCTTAAGCAAAATATACCCAGTGTCGGGTCATCTTATATTGGTCTATGAAATCTACAGACGGATATAGAAATTTAAGATTTTGAAATTTTTCTGAGTGGATGTGCAGCAATACCTCGGTGACAATAAAAATGATTGAATGCTTTTATTTCAGAGCAAATAGTCCAAACTCCAAATCATTTTTCGTCCGGTATACGCTGACATAAAATACCTCGCCTAACTTGTAAACAAACGTGAAACTGCAGCAGGAAGATAATAAAACCTGCCCAAGTCTCAGTGTAATTTAAAAAAACAGTCCAGTCCTTTTATAACACTTAAAACATGAGTGGTAATCAGAAAAGTTGAAGACTACATTAGTCCGTTGTCCGTCGCCCGCCGGCGCCGACCGCCGCAAGGCGATGGAAAGAAAACACGCCGATATGAAAGTACTCGATTGGAAATTTTTAATTGCAACTTCCATTGGATTGCCGTTTTAATTCCGGACGTGCGCCGTGCGGCCCCTACCACGACACGGGAATCGAGTCGAGACTACAGACCGAGGTTTGGTGAACTGTTTAGTTGAAGTAAGTGAGAAAAATCTGCCCTCGTATCTTAGTCCAAGCCCTCTCATTGTGTGAGGAGGCCTGTGCCCAGCAATGGGACGTAGATAGACTGATGATGATTATGAAATGAGAAATATTTGTAAATTGCAAATCCTTAAAAACGGGAAATTGAACGCGACAGTTTGATATGACTCAGAATGCAATTAAAAACGGGAAATTGAACGCGACAGTTTGATATGACTCAGAATGCAATTAAAAACGGGAAATTGAACGCGACAGTTTGATATGACTCAGAATGCAATTAAAAACGGGAAATTGAACGCGACAGTTTGATATGACTCAGAATGCAATTAAAAACGGGAAATTGAACGCGACAGTTTGATATGACTCAGAATGCAATTAAAAACGGGAAATTGAACGCGACAGTTTGATATGACTCAGAATGCAATTAAAAACGGGAAATTGAACGCGACAGTTTGATATGACTCAGAATGCAATTAAAAACGGGAAATTGAACGCGACAGTTTGATATGACTCAGAATGCAATTAAAAACGGGAAATTGAACGCGACAGTTTGATATGACTCAGAATGCAATTAAAAACGGGAAATTGAACGCGACAGTTTGATATGACTCAGAATGCAATTAAAAACGGGAAATTGAACGCGACAGTTTGATATGACTCAGAATGCAATTAAAAACGGGAAATTGAACGCGACAGTTTGATATGACTCAGAATGCAATTAAAAACGGGAAATTGAACGCGACAGTTTGATATGACTCAGAATGCAATTAAAAACGGGAAATCGAACGCGACAGTCTGATATGACTCAGAATGCAATTAAAAACGGGAAATTGAACGCGACAGTCTGATATGACTCAGAATGCAATTAAAAACGGGAAATTGAACGCGACAGTCTGATATGACTCAGAATGCAATTAAAAACGGGAAATTGAACGCGACAGTCTGATATGACTCAGAATGCAATTAAAAACGGGAAATTGAACGCGACAGTCTGATATGACTCAGAATGCAATTAAAAACGGGAAATTGAACGCGACAGTCTGATATGACTCAGAATGCAATTAAAAACGGGAAATTGAACGCGACAGTCTGATATGACTCAGAATGCAATTAAAAACGGGAAATTGAACGCGACAGTCTGATATGACTCAGAATGCAATTAAAAACGGGAAATTGAACGCGACAGTCTGATATGACTCAGAATGCAATTAAAAACGGGAAATTGAACGCGACAGTCTGATATGACTCAGAATGCAATTAAATGTGACCAAAGTAAATTTAATGCAGCCTGTAAATCCGTAATATAAAAAACTGCATTGAAATGAAATCGGTTCAAACAATTAAGAGCTACCGTGCCACAGACAGACAGATAAACACACAAAGCGGTCAAACTTACAACATCCCTCTTTTTGAGTAGGGGGTTAAATACTGAATATCACCGCAGTTCACAGTAAGAAGACGATGATGATGAACTTATCATTATCAGCTTCTTAAAAAAAATATATTTAATGCTTTCGCCGGCGGTAACTCAGATACAATAGAATTTCTATTAGGTAGTAGGCGCTTACCGCCGGCGAACGTGTTAATGTGTGAATGTTATTCGCACTGGCTAGATCACGGACCAACCACCCTCTGAACACCAAATGTCAGGGCGAACGTTTCCGATCCGCATATGCTCATTTGCACCTATAAATCTCTCTAGCCTCGAATCGCGGGTCACTTTCGACCAGATGACAAGCTATGAACCAATCGCGACGCATTCCCCCGGCCCGCTCACCGCGGCTTTTGTCGTAATGACTTTCCAAGTAAATTATAGAAGATGCGGTGTCCAGAGGGTGGTTGGTCCGTGGGCTAGATCAAACCCTTAATAAATTGGAAATGTTTGTCCCTGCCGCGGCGCCCCGTGGTAGCGCCTCGCGCGGGTCGGGGCCGCGCGTTTCCTTCCGATAACTTAAAATTAAAACTTCCTCGGCTTTATGAACAAGATGGTCTATTATAAAACCAGAGCGCCTCCGCGCCACCGGTTTGTGCCAAGAATTAGATATTCAAACATTTCGGTAAAAGGTAATGAGGACGGTACGTGTTCATACCAAATTTCAAGCCGACCACCAGGCCCCTATTTCACCAACTTTACAATTGTCGGTTTGCAATCACAATTCGATTTATATTTCTTTTCCAATATGAAGCGCGCTAAAACATAATCACTTCAAGTCAGCAATTGACACCGAATTTGTCATTAGACATAACGAAAACGTGATATTGACCGCGATTACTTTATAGGTTTAATCATGATGCATGCAACTGCATCGAAATATCGGGAGCTCATCAAACCTATGAGGTAATCGCGGTCAATATCCCGTTCTCGTTATGTCTAATGCAATTAACCGCGAATCATTTAAAACTGTTACCGAATTTGTCATTGAAAACTGACATTTTGTGAAGTTGGTGAAATAGGGGCTAGAATTTCACTACTAGATCATCGTATTGTATGGCAAATTTCATCTTAATTGATTGAGGACAACATCTGCTTTAAAATTCAGATACCTACGAGATGTGACCCGAACTTACATACATAAACAATGTATACTTACATTGAAAGTACTTAAATAAAAATTAGGGTTTTATACTTACTTTTTTTATATTTTTCAATTACATCAAGTTATCTAATTATAGCAGATTAAGTATTAGGTTAAATAGTCTATAAAACTTAGGGCAATGAACTATCGTTCACAGCTGGATCGATAGAACCTGTTCCAAACGTCATACAAACTCGTTATAGTTTACTATTCGATTTTACGTGACGCAGGATTCGACAAGTCGTGCTTAGGGCGCTGTTTTTAGTAGATGGGTAAATAAATTACTACAACAAAGTAATTAACAAAGGCAACATTTATATCTCTCTCGTCACGATACGATAAAATGATCAAAGCGGCTCTGCTAGTAAATAGTAAAACCATCACGTAAAAAGTTGTATAACCACCGACATTTTCAAATTCCAATACCTATCTCAAAGACGGCTGAACCGATTATGATAAAACTTAAGTAAAAAGCATTTGTTGCAATGTTTTATTTATTTGACATGATGACATGAAATGTATATTTCATCAGTTTTTGTTATTTGACATTTGGAGACCGTATACATCTCCAGTTTATGTATATGTATTATTATACTTATTATTTGACCGTGGAGGCGTTTTACACCTCTGCTGATTTTAAATTTAGTTTAAATTGACCCTAGAGACTACACATCTCTAAGCCATTTAGATTAAGTATTATATTATAGTATTAATTCTGGGACCCTATACATCCCTTTGTAATTTAAAATTTCACAGATATTTGACCTGGAGACCCTATACATCTCCTGCTCAATTAAAACGTGCCAGTAAAGTAAAGTGTTCTGGTTTTGCTGTTCTAATAATTACTTTTTACACTTGTTTCTAAAATGCGGTATTTTTTTTCTCTCTTAATCTTTTAATGACAGAGTGAGGTTTCTTTGTGTAATTTGTCTGTGGTTACGTATTGTATTGTATTGTATTGTGGTTTGTATTGTGAGGAGAGATCTTCCAAATAAAAATATGACACAAAGCATTGAAAAATTCGTTAGGTACAACAACGTTAAGTATAGCTTAATTGGTGGAGCGTGGTACGGAATACCGAGGTTGCTGGTTCAAGTCCAGCTGCTTAACGGATTTTTCTTTGCATTGTCATTGTATGTTACGTATTGTAAGAGCTAATGTAACTTGTTTTTAGAAAAAATGACTTTGTGCCAAGTTTCTTGCGGCGCATTCTTCTTGGCAATTATGGTCTTTCCGAAAGCGCTGGTAGACTCAAAAAAATGTCGTGTAAAAGAGCATTCATCTGCCTGTTTGCTGAATAAAATTTTGAATTTAAAAAACCCCATTGAAGTCGGTCAATCCGTTCAGGAGCTATGGAGTTATGGTCCCTCAGAGAAACACGCCAATACTCAGATACACAGAGACACGTGACATTTGTACCACATCTCTTTCTTGAGTTCGGAGGTTCGAAACGTCAGGAAATTAATTAGAACTCGTTGACTAGTCAGTGGCAAAAAGAACAAAGCGATTATTTTTAACCCCCGACGAAAAAGAGGGGTGCTGTAAGTTTGACATATGTATCTGTGTATCTGTCTGTGGCATCATAGCTCCCAAGCGGATTGACCGATTTCGATGCGGTTTTATTTAATCGAAACCTAGTGTAATCGAGATGTTTCTTAGCTAAGTTTCATTAAAATCGGTTCACCCGTTTTTGAAATATTGAACTTCGAAATGACAATGTTGGGGGTTTTTCAACTTTTGTAAGTTGGTTAGGTTATGTAATAAATAAACTAAGTAGATTAAATACTTAATTTATTTTATTAATATCCCGCCCGCCCTGAGCGCCAGTTCTTACTCTTAGGGACATAATATTCCAGATTGAATTTTTTCCCTAACTTTTTGGGAGAGAAAGCATCAAGAGTATTAGGTACAATTTTCGCGCACATCTGCTGACGCCAACGATGATCGATCGCGGGGACTGCGCCCATCTCAGTGAAAAACATGACCCTCCTTCGGCAGTCGGCTAAAAAACTGGCATTTCTGCACTTCCGATACATCGAAGTTATTAAATCCGGAAAACTAGGAAAGGATTGGATCATGAGGAAGTCCATAATTAAGAAATAATTCTACCAATACAACAACACGGCATTTTTCGATGACAGCCATACGTCATAACGCTGTCGTTCGACCAAACTAAGACTGAGGGTCGAGCACGACTTTTCGAATCCTGCGTCACGTAAAATCGAATGGTAAACGCTATCGAGTTTGTATGACGTTTGGAACAGCGCCCTCCCGTGAGCGTATTTGGAACTAAAATTTAGTATGAGGTTTCTCGATCTCGATACGATAACGGTAACGTTACGCAGGATTCGAAAAGTCGTGCTCGACCCTCGGACTGATTAGCGGTCTTTTGGTTCGGACGTTTTCAAGCGCTAACCCGAAGTCCATGGTATTGGTAAGTCAATGTATGAAATGATGTTTTCCCGATAGCAATATAATTACGTTACTCGTGCAGCAATATAATTACGTTACGATTACGTTACGTTAGCCGCAGGCGCCGTGGCGAGGCATCGTTTTAATTACGTTACGTTAGCCGCAGGCGCCGTGGCGAGGCATCGTTTTAATTACGTTACGTTAGCCGCAGGCACTGTGGTGAGGTATCGTTTTAATTACGTTACGTTAGCCGCAGGTGCCGTGGCGAGGCATCGTTTTAATTACGTTACGTTAGCCGCAGGTGCCGTGGCGAGGCATTGTTTTAATTACGTTACGTTAGCCGCAGGTGCCGTGGCGAGGCATCGTTTTAATTACGTTACGTTAGCCGCAGGTGCCGTGACGAGGCATAGTTTTAATTACGTTACGTTAGCCGCAGGTGCCGTGGCGAGGCATCGTTTTAATTACGTTACGTTAGCCGCAGGTGCAGTGGCGAGGCACCGTTTTAATTACGTTACGTTAGCCGCAGGTGCCGTGGCGAGGCATCGTTTTAATTTAACTTTGTTTTCCTCGTCATCGCAGCTGTGACTAAATTATTTTAAAACAAAAGGAAGCCACCGGATCTCATCTATCAAAAGTGATTAAACTGCTTACAAACAGATTAAAGAATTGAAAAGAACAGCCCGGTGTTAATGAGGCTATCGGCGCCGGCGCTTGTCGAAGTTCGACAAAAGATGCTGATACCAACTTCTGAAGCTCGCTACGAAGTTCGATCAACGACAAACTTGTCAAAGCAAGCCCTTTGACAACTAAAACAGCTACTGGGTGACTAGAAACCGGTACAGCACAATGGTGTTGGGTACCAAAATGGGAAGTTCAAAAGATATAAGCAATACAAAAGTTAGAATTATTGATAATGTTATTTTGTGACAAAAAACATTCAAAACATAACAGCGAAAGCTATTATTTTTTATTAGTATTATTTTATTCTGTTTTAGGATTCCGAGCCAAAATGGCAAAAACGGAACCTTTATAGTTTCGTCATGTCCGTCTGTCCGTGGCTCAAAGACTATCGGTACTAGAAGGCTGTAATTTGCATGGATATTCATAAGCCGAAAAAATACTGGAATAAAACCTTGAAAAAAAAATTTTTTTTAAGTACCTCCCCTACACGTAAAGTTACCACTTATAGCAATTAAGTTAAATTACAACTCGATTACAAACTGCAGCAAGCACATTTTTCCCGGCGCAGCGTCCGGATTCCGGGCGCAGTGATGCGGTCGGCTCATAAATCAGGATCCAAAAATCACTTCAATTTCCATCACATCCCGGCCCCACCGGCCATTGCTTCCGGACCATTCTATTCTTGGATTGCATATCTGCAAGTGTAATTGGTTCCCCACAAATGGAGGTTTGTTGACGCGGTCGTTACACCAGCAAATTGCTGTATGAATATTTTGTTAGTGCCGGTACGGGTTGACTATTTTTTACCGAACCTTGTATTTTTGAGGTATTTTTTTATGACTTGTCCAACCAAAGTGAAAGTTTGTGGTTGACGCTACTGCTAGCTCAGGGTTGCATGCATCCAACATCCAATAATAACATACAGTCTTCTCCTCCTTTTCTGAAGTGAAGTCGGTTACTTAGCTTCTAAGGTAAACATGTATTCGTAGGGAATTCGCAAGAAGCACACAGTTTTATTGTCCATTAGAAGATGGCATAGCCCTCGAGTATGCAGCCGATGTGTTCCTGCGCTATACGGAAGCCAGTCGCAAATGGCTGCCCATTTGCTTAGCAAGAACATTCGGGGAAGCTTTTACCAGTAACGATGACGCATCGCCTAAACGCCGCGGCGCACATATACATACATATAGACATATTTTGATCTGGCAATGTAGGTATAGTATGAGATGGACATCCATCCTTCCATGGTAATCAAAGGTCGGGATGGTCAAAGACCTGGCAAAAAGAGTCACCGCTTGCACTCATAAAAAACCACTACACAATCACGCACACAATTAGGTACAATTACTACACGGAAAAAAAAGAGTCCGGAGAATTCTTTCAGTTAAGACATTTTGTAGTCTTAAACAGTGTTCTTCATAGAAAGCCATACATATATTTTGAAATAAATTGCTAGGAAATTGAATAGGAGTGATAATTTTTTAGTTCAATTCAACAGTATTAGTTTGACTTGAAATAATTTATTTGCCCCAATAGCATATTTTCATATTTCAAATAATCATATCAGTACATTCATTTTCTTTTATAAAAAAAGTGTGGCATTAGATCAAAATATTTCATGTTCTTACACGGCTTTGTTGACTTATATTAGCAGCTGGTTGGTGGTCAATATAAATATGGCACCTCTACTAATAAACAGTTCGGTAGGTATCCTATTCATTTGCCAAACTGATTAATTTCCCAAATATTTCATTTCGTCAAAATGTTTTTTTTTAGACTTTCAGCCCAGAGTTGGCCCTGAAGGGCCATCTCGTAGAACCCTGCAGGTTAGGTACCTATGTTTTATAAAAATCTTGAGACAGTTTCGGAAAAAAAAATTTGGCAAATGAATCAGTTTGGCAAACGTCTTGTTGACACAAGGGTAAGGGTAAACAAGTTTACCAAAACATCATACCTGCCTTGTGATTGCTACTTAATAATTACCTTGATTACGTGATCCATTTTGTAAGTATAATATTATCAGAGTAGTCAGCCTGAAGCGGTAAACAAGTGACGTCACACCGGTAGTTAGGGTTCCGTACCAAAACTGTGAAATGGAATCCTTATGGTGCGACTCAGTTCGTCGGCCAGTCCGTTTGTCTGTCTCAGCTGACTATCTCAGGAAATACTAATACTATCGATTTGAAATTTGGAATGGTTTTAGATTATGCGGGACATCTTAAAACAGCGGCAAAAATCTTCGAGACTCGATTCCCGTGATAGACGAACTGTTTGCGATGAGTCACGCGGCGTGGCAGCACCGTCTGTATCTCCGAGATTTATTGCCTATGTAGTTATCTTGAGTTGCTTTTCCATTTTTTAGTGATTTATCTGTATTTATCCGCTATTCTGTTTATTTTAATTAAATATCTCTTGCGTAAAATCGTGTGTCAAAAATGTCTTAGATTTATTGTAGTTTATAATTTCACGAATAATTTCCAATGTAATTAATAAAAATGTTATTATATAAATTGACTAGCTTTTACCCGCGGCTTCGCTCGCGTGAACCATATGTATTTTAAAGAAGCAAGCAAGCAAGCGAGCAAGCGAACCGGCAAACTTGCAAGCAATCATGCAAGAAAACATGCATGGCACAAAGCATGTAAATATTCAAGCAGGCATGCAAGCTAGCACGCATGCAAGCATATTAGCAGGAAACACACGCAAGCAAGCAAGCTAACACGTTTACACATGATAGTATCTATGGTCTATGGTCGGTTAGAGGAACTATATATGCGACAATGACTATGGGTTATATTATAAGATTTATAACGTATTTTCCCGTGGGAATGAGACATTTTACCCGTGGTAAAAAGTTGCCTATATCACTGCCAGCCTTTCAACTATCTCTATATATAAAAAAATATCAATCCAACGGAAGACCACATATAAGGAATATGTTATAACGTGTTTCCCGTGGGAATGCGATATTTTCCCGGGATAAAGTGTAGCCTATGCCACTCTCCAGCCCTTCAACTATGTCCATGCAAAAAATCACGTCAATCCATCGCTCAGTTTCGACGTGAAGGAAGGACAAACAAACAAACAAACACACTTTCACATTTATAATATTAGTATGGAAGTATGGATTCCTTTTGTATCATTGAAATCCTAATTCAAAAGAGTACCTATCTCAACGAGGGAACATTTTGACCATATGTAAAAAAACCCACCGAAATTATAATACCTAGGTACGTAAAAAAATTACGAAGGCATGCTGAAATTCTGCAGAAGTTCACTTTATGATTTAGAAAAGTGATAAGGAGCAATTTTGTACCCCTAAGGTTGTGGAAAGGGTAGTGAGGAAGTTTGTAGGGACAAATGTTACTGGAAAAATATTAGACCTAGACAGCTGAAGTTTTCCATAAAGGTCCTGTAAGTACGTATAACGTAGAGAAGTGATAAGGATTGATTTTCCGAATTCCCACTGATTAGAGAGTTCTGCCACGGGACCTAAGCCCCGAGCGAAAGCTAGTTACTTATAAATCTTATAATGATACAGCTTGAAGTGTTTACGACACGTACATACTATCGAACCAACTGAATCGTGGCCCACTGTGGAACCATTTCGTAGAAAATGTCATGGTGAGATCGCATCGCCTGACAAGGAAAATCATTATGATACTTACTGTGAGAACGTTCTACGGTGCGTCAGGAATCAAATTGTTATTAGTCGAACAGTCGTACAGACATAATTAATTTGTTTACAATACAACGGGTAAATGGTAGGATGCCATCTGTCATCTGCTCCATGTTATTGAGGTGGCGCTAGCGGCAATTTGGTCCGGTTGGTTGGGTGCTTCAGGGCTGGCGCCGCTAAAGCGAGGGTTGCTCGGTTGGTTGCTTCAGGGCTGGTGCGGCTAAAGCGAGGGTTACTCGGTTGGTGGCCTCAGGACTGGCGCCGCTAAAGCGAGGGTTACTCGGTTGGTTGCCTCAGGGCTGGCGCCGCTAAAGCGAGGGTTACTCGGTTGAGTGCTTCAGAGCTGACGTCGCTAAAGCGAAGGCAACTCGGTTGGTTGCTTCAGGGCTGGGGCCGCTAAAGTGAGGGTTACTCGGTTATTTGCCTCAGGGCTGGCGCCGCTAAAGCGAGGGTTACTCGGCTGGTTGCCTCGGGGCTGCCGCCGCTAAAGCGAGGGTTACTCTGTTGGTTGCTTCAGGGCTGGCGCCGCTAAGGCAAGGGTTACTCGGCTGGTTGCTTCAGGGCTAGCGCAGCTAAAGCGAGGGTTACTCGGTTGGGTGCTCCAGGGCTGGCGCCGCTAAAGCGAGGGTTAATCGGTTGAGTGCTTCAGGGCTGGCGCCGCTGAAGCGAGGGTTACTCGGTTGATTGCTTCAGGGCTTGGCAGTTGCTTCGAATACCTAGAGGTAGCCATAGGTAGGTACCAGGCCTGAGACGTGGATTCAATAGGTACCTAATTCAGTCGACCGTTGAATATTTTTACTAATTAAGTATCTGAGATCAGAATACAATAGATCACGTCGCAGCCCTGTCGTAGCCGCTTGCGCATAGATACGCCGCGCGACACCGAACTTCCGACGACTGTGAGTCGCGACACGGACCTGTGCAAACGTATATTATCTTCGCGTCAGACTGCGCTGAGCAACGGACGCCATCATTGCATAGGTAGGGTCCGTTAAAGGTATGTATGAGTATTTTATGACATTACTGTTGATGAACTTCTACGTTGTGTTATTCTGCTTAGTAAGTATAACTTTTGGATCGCGAATAGTACGTTGCCAATTCGTTCCGCTAAAAGCGCTACCGATTTGCCCACAGTAGTTGAGGCGTTTTCTCTTAGGATAATCAAGCGTCGGCACTTCTATACCTAGTTATTCTGTCACTCTACTACTGCTTTTCACCTTCATGGCTATGAATAAAGATTCAAGGTGTGCTATTGAGGCCGTTTCGGACATTTACTTTCCATCTTTCCATTCATCGTCATCAAACTTAATAGTTATATTCCAATCAATAGGAGAGCCTATAGGCCAACTCCTTGACCTCCTGATACGACAACGACACTGGCCTTCTCCTTTATCAGGTCCTTGTCGCCGGTCGACCTCTTCTTCTCATCCCAATAGGCAACGGAAAAAGTGCATACTGCTTTTTCTTACGCAATAAAGCATAAATATATAAATTGAAGCGCCGCCGCGCCTTCTCCTCCCCATCTCAGGAAAATGCACACATTATTTTGTTGAGGAAATTGCATCGCTGCATGTAACGACATATTTTGTCAGGTCGCCGTAAACTCCGAATGGGATTTTATATTACGAGAGTTTGTTGACACGTTTAAGATAACTGAAATGTATGTACCATAACTATAAATACGTGTAGCTACAGTTACGTGTTGAGACATTTTCCTTCTAAACAAAGACTGGTATTCGCGTTAGGAAAATGTTAAGTAGGTAATGCTCGGTGTTTAGCCTTAGCTGGTTTTTGTTAAATATTGGTTTCTTCTAAATTAGTTGTTCCCAACATTAATTACAAAATATTTGAGATCCCGTTCTAAATCTGGTAGTCTTAGAAATAACTATATACTTACCTACCTAGGTATCTAAATATCTTGATGAAAATAGTGCATTCTGCTATATTTCAAAGCTAGCACCCATCCTCGCTTTGCGGGTTCAGCAATGCGGGCACGGATTTAATTTCCTTGCATTCCGACTCCGGCCGTAAAGCAAGCCCGAACCCGAGGCACCGCACCTCGCCGGAGAAAACGACTCGCACTCAAATTGGCGGGAAAGCATCTGCAATCGTTTGTTACGAGTACTAGATACTATGTCTACCTAACCAATTTCTTATGAATTGTGAAATACGTTGGTAAGTGGTTGGTAAGGTATTCTGTCTCGTCAGGCAATCAGAAAATCTCGCACAGTCTGGAGAGTAATTAGGTAAATAACGATGGCCTAAATCTTTAGACGTGAAACTACCATGAGACTCAATCATACTGAAATAAACGGATCACTAACGTGTAGGTACAGTCAAGGAATTTAATTTCCAACCCATCTAAGGTTCAATATCGTACAGCAAACTTTCACCATAAGAGCTAGTTAGAGCACGACTTAATAGAATTTTGGACCTTACTGTATTGCGAATTTTAAACAACATTTCAACGAAATGGGTAGTAAATTGACTCAACTTGTACAGTCAAGGAATTTTCCTTACAAGTTGAGTTCATTATAGAGTCAAGTCGGTGTGCATTTTGCTGCCGCTGAGTCGTACGCTCCCAGAGGAGGACTGCGAATTAGTCCAAAATAGTCGGGATAAACTCGACTTAATATACCTACCCGATCCGTTTATTTCACTATAATTATTGGAAATCACACTCAATCGCAAAGCTTAATTTTTTTTATGTTTAAAGTTTAAAGTCATTCCACAATTTTTACATACACTGTAAATATCAAATGTCACAATAACACAGTACAATTTTACACGTCTTTCCTACTTAAAAACAAATTAGACACGCAATTAGTTGAACTAACGTAAAATTCATGTATCTTTCGTTTCGGTCCAACGACCCCGCCAACGCACACTAGTCGCGTGCTGGCGGATACGCTCCAGCACCAAAATGTAGATATCTATTGGACGAGGAGGTGACTGCGGCTCATTGTAAAATTTATCCAATTGTCACCGTGTGAAAGGAAAGGAGTCTAATCGTTTGGACTGTCTGAGAGAGGTGAGTACCTACACCTAATCAATTAATCGCTCATCCTGTTCATCAAATTCAAAATTCAAAATTTTATTCAACAAATAGACTTCAGGTAGACACCAGCACTTTCGGAAATACCATGCTTGCCAAGAATAATGCGCCGCAAGAAACTTGGCACAAAGCATTTTTTTTTTCTAAAAACAAGTTACTTAGCTTGTACCTGGCTTAGCTTTTAAAATATCCTGGTTATTGTGAAAACTGTTACTTAATCAGTGAATGATTTTACAATAAATAGTAAAAAAAAAATTGTTCATTTCATTAGTACTATCGAACCAACTGAATCGTGACCCACTGTGGGACCTTTTCGTAGATGTCATGGTGACATCGCATCGCCTGACAAGGAAAATCATTATGACACTTACTGTGAGAAGGTTCTACGTTGGGTCAACAATAAAATGATTCTACTGTACACCATCTCGTGCGGGTTAAATAATGCAATAATCCCATGCTAGTAAAAGAACATTATTTGTGACTTAACCAAAAGCTTAACTCAATCTTCCGTGTCTTCAATTGCGTGTCAGAGTTGAGCGCGCGCCGATAATGACTCGAACGCCGTGAAACAGGCATTTACTCGGGATTCGGCCCATTCAAGACACGAGCCCGGCTTAACGAGCGATAGTCATCGCCTAGGCCCGCGAGGAACTGCTCCAGGACATCGAAAATTCTCAGACCTGTTGGATCATTCCATTCTCTTCGATAGGCCTGTTTGATTGACAGAGGAACATCAGCTGTCTCATCGGACTTTTGTTTCACTGGGTTTATTTTATACGTTGATGACTGAACTGTCGCATCGTAAAGATTTCCTTTTGGTGGCTTAATTGCCCACCACCACTCCAGCAATCAAGACACTCCAACTTTTCATTACACTTTGACTCTACAGTACTAAGTATGAGCCGTTCCTTCATACCAACCATGATTGGGCAAGTTTAGAAACCTTTCTGGTGTTTAAAGCTTCTGACAATGTGGAATGTTTGATAGGAAGATTTCAGCTGCTCATCCTAATTTAGAGTTGAGTACGTGCGTATGTGTTGCATTCCAATTGTTTACATTACATATTCCGAAATAATCAAGAGCTCTCTGTGAAGTCTGTCAGCAAAACCGCCAGTTCCCGGCATTGGTGTGTCTGCGGCGCCGCGCGCGACGTCGCGGCGTCGCGTTGCCGCGCGATCAGTGATAACGCTTTCGTGCCGACATCGCGCAATTTGAGGCAGCGAGCCAAATTGCCCGAGCCCGTCTCACTGCCGATGTTTCTATTATACCCTGCGAATAACTGAATCGACTCGAAGAAGTGCATGTTCAGGCATTTACGATAAGTACGAAAACTACTGTAGTCATCAATGTAATGTGTTCATATTATCTATGTAGAAATAAGTATAAATGAGGAACCAAAATGTTCAGAGAAATCAAAATGTTCCGTCATTTAATCCACATATTCTAGTTGCTCAATGTGAATGGAATAAGTATGTGAAATGAAGTAAATAATTACAGATATAAATTTCGTCGGTTGGCGCTGGGATTGACGATTCGTTTTTCCGACCCGTGTCTTGGTCCTAAATCAATCTGTTAACAACAGTGAACGCATATAAGACATGGAAGCATTCCTGTCACTTTAAAATGACCCCACGAAAACTATACCGCGGTGGGTGGGGCTTGCAAACTGTACCGGCGCGCCGATCAGTTAGGTTGCGCGAGTCCGCAATGACGGACGCTGTTTTAACAGTTTATTTTAATCATCAAAAATAAGATTTATGTTTTAAAATGCCTTCATGTGGGGTGAAGTTGTACAAAAATCACACGGATCACTGTCCCAAGGCATCCAAGGGTAGTGGAATCACTTTTCACATGTAAGTACACCATTACCTGAAAATTCAAAAATCTTCTTGCTTACCACAGGGATGTCATTATGCATAATGTAGCAGCTCATTTTACTAATTATTAATTGCCTGTTGGACTATTATATTTATTAAGATACAGATTTGGATTTCAGGCGAATTCAAGCGAGTGGAAATTCGGAACGTTGTCCAAACCCAGGCTCGCGGGAAACTAAGTAATTCAAATGCCCGCCAAGGCATTTGAATTTGCCCGCCAACGCGTTAATTAGCCAGCCAGCCAATAGTATACTGTTGGCTTTCTTAAAATTAATAGGATAATTGTATAACAGTTTATATTCAATTTAATGCAAGTACTCATTTATATCATATTATATTAATAAATAAATGCGATGTGTTGTCTTCGCTTCGTGCTGCCCGCCATATTTGAATGCAGAAAGAGAGGGGGAGGCAGAGAGGGAGACTGTGGCGGGAAAACGAAGAGGAGCGAGAGAGAAGGAAGCCGGCATGGTTTTTTGGAGGGAAACGTTATATAGAAGCTTAAGGATTTTTCAGGGTGATAGAAACTTGTAATGCAATATTAGAAGGACGACAAATAAACAAATTATAATAGCAATACATGGTTTTATTGGATTTACGTAAGTAAAAGTAAAATCTTACAATGCTCTAAATTTGCTAAATATAATATATTATAATTATTAAGATAGTGCAAGAATATTTTTTTATGACTGTTCCCCTTATGCATAACGTTGTTCACGCATCTGACCACATCTGACAGACATTGACATCGCAGCAGACGCGCGAACCAATAATGGCCGTAATCTGTCCTGCCGAGAACCAATCACATTGGGCCAGTGCGCATTGCCGGGCGCTGACAAACGCTACTGGCCTTTTGGTCAAATCTTTGAGTATTTATAAAATGGCGTAACTAGCAAAGCACATCCTAATAGCAACCTAGATTAGTGCGTATTAACGTAATTTTTGAATGCATGGATAGTTTAGTGTATGGTTACTTTGCTGCTGTGTGTGTACTTCATCTTTGTGCGAGTTTTGGCTCTGCTGGTGAACGATACGTTGTATGGAAAGACTGCTTCCGTGTTTTATATGCGTTCACTGGTTAACAATATAATATATGAGGCACTTAGAAAAGCAGTGACCTAACACCACGGCAGTCGACATAACGATAATAATTTCAATACTATTGCAATAACATTCTCTTTTCAACAGCGGTACTTCGGGTTAAGATTTTTCTCTTCTAACGGCCTCATAAATAATCTTACTGGAACAATAGGTAAGTACAATAGATTTCGAATTTCACAGTTCATCTGTTCGCGATCAACCTCCACGTCAAGTAATGACAATGAGAAAAGCAAAGACCAATAGGCCTGTAATTCGTTACAGCAAATAGTTAAATTTTTAGGGTTCCGTACCTCGAAAGGAAAAAACGGAACCCTTATAGGATCACTTTGTTGTTCGTCCGTCTATCTGTCTGTCAAGACCCTTTTTCTCTGGAACGCGTAATAATCTGAAATTATATCAAATACTCAAGCCTGCGGTCCCTCGAAGCTGTAAAAAACATCAACCTTCTAAGTCAACGCAATCAAAAGATACAGTCATAAAAAAAGGCGGTTTACATACAAATTGCCGTACACCGAAAACCTAAAGGGTACTTCCAGTTGTCCTAGAAACTTGAAATTTGGTATTAAGATAGCTCTTATAAGAGATCTTATAACCACTCAGATAATTCTCAAAATCTTAAATTTTGATGTCTGTCTACCTTCATACCAAATTTCAAGTTTCTAGGACAACTGGAAGTATCTATCCTTTAGGTTTTCAAAGTACGGCAATTTGTATGGAAAGGACCTTTTTAATGACTGCATCTTTTGATTGCGTTGACTTAGAAGGTTGATTTTTTCACGGCTTGAAGGGACCGCAAGCTTGAGTATTTGATATTAATTTCAGCATGCTACCTCCACGCGTTCCAGAGAAAAAGGGTCTTGACAAACAGACAGACAGACGGACAACAAAGTGATCCTATAAGGGTTCCGTTTTTTCCTTTTGAGGTACGGAACCCTAAAAATAGACAATTCTATGCATTAAGGTTGTACGTTTCTCCCATTTGGTTCATTAAACGGCGAGCATATCTTCATGATATATGAGTAAGTAAGCCGGCCACGCCGCCGGCGCGCGCGCTGCTGCATCCGCCGCGTAAATCGAGATAGTTTGGAGCCGTTTTTGAGATATAGTGCCCTAAGCACGACTTGTCGAATCCTGCGTTACGTTACGGTTATCGTATCGAGATCGAGAAATCTCATACTACATTTTAGTTCACACTATTCACTAGTAAACTAGTGTTCATGTTAGTTCCAAATACGCTCATGGGCGGGCGCTGTTCCAAACGTCATACAAACTCGTTATAGTTTACTATTCGATTTTACGTGACGCAGGATTCGACAAGTCGTGCTTAGGACACTGAACTTTGAAATTAAATTGCAACGTTTCTATGTTGGTTAGGTTATTTTAAGGCGCTGTAGGTTCAGCGAAAACTATCGTGTCAGGGGGTGAGGCCCCCCGCCGTGCGCGCCTACAGTAAGAATACACAGTACAGATATAACAGTATTGCATCCAAGGACGCGACACAGATCCTACCTCGATCGTAGCTCGCGCGGTACAGTGCCCTAAGCACGACTTGTCGAATCCTGCGTCACGTAAAATCGAATAGTAAACTATAACGAGTTTGTATGACGTTTGGAACAGCGCCCGCCCGTGAGCGTATTTGGAATTAAAATTTAGTATGAGATTTCTCGATCTCGATACGATAACCGTAACGTAGTGCAGGATTCGACAAGTCGTGCTTAGGGCACTGAGCGCCGACAGTCGGAGCCCGTCCACGAGCGGGATCGCGGTTTTCATTGTTTTTAAATTATTATTTTTGATTATTTCTAATTAAAAAAAAACGAATCGACGGCGGTCATCGAAAATAGAATTACGCAATTTTGGATACTATTTCCTTGCTAGTGATCATCTTATTTAAGAGTCACTCTTGTCGATGCAGTTGTCTCCAGTCCGTTCTTTCCAATGCAAGTTCTTTCACCTCCCGATACGACACAGCGTCTATCTTCTTTTTTATTTGATCTAAATACTCTATCCTCGGCCTTCCCCTTCCTCTCTTTCCTTCTATAATTTTCAGTATCAGATCGTCGTGTCGTATCAAATGGCCCACCATTTTCCTCTCCTAGTCTCTACCACATTCAAAATGCTAGTAGCAGGTTAAAAAAAAATGGTTTCGATATATTATAACGTGAAATTAGAGGTGTGTTGGCGATTTTTTTTCTATCGAGCGAAAAATGCTAAATCATGTTTTGAATCGACGCAGGGCTTGCAGAAAGGTCTCAAGATTACTGTCAAATTTTTTCATATTTTTTGGAAGTCATGTTGCTATAGAAGAGGTGCCTCAAAATGTTTCAAAAACTCTGTTCGATGCACCCGCGGCGCCTTAAAATGAAACTGCCGCGAGATTCAATTATAGCGGAATAAACGGATCGCTCACGTAGGTATGTCAATCGAGTATAGGCTGACATGTTGCGGACTAATCCGCCTTCTTTTCACTGGGAGCACACGCTTCGCCGATAGCGAAAAGCGAACTTTTTAAAATTAGGTTATAAGTTGTAAGATCGCATAGGTTTGTCAAACAAAGAATCTATTCAGAATTATGTTAACTTCTACAAGGAAAGCATAATGAATAAATATCCCTAGCAAATTTTATTAACTACTTACTTGTATTTTTCTCATATGTCACGAATTTTCGATAAACGTGTGTGATTCAAATCTTAAAATAAACAAAGTGTGGAACCTGCACGTAGGGAACATTAGGTAAGGAGCATTAACTTTGCAAAGACGACGTTAATTGTGTTTTTTTTTTCTCTAAACACTGTCCAGCTATAGACACACATTGATTTATCTCACCCAATGGAAGAAGTAAAAGTTATTCTTGTCTTTGTAGCTCCATAAATTACATTAATTTGCCATTTATTTTGAAACGTTGTAGCAACATTTCTAATTAGTGATATTCCTTGTTTAGAAACCTGCATAACGCCGTCGCGCACAGCCAGCTCAGACTTTCCTGGAGGAAAAGAAACAAGTAGCTTCTCGATGTGGCCAGTATGGATGCGCGCGCGCCACGTGGCGGGGCTGACGCGGCTGCTGCAGGCGGGGCTCGCCGCACTCGCAGCCTACCTTTGCGTCGGCGTACGCATGCCACCGCAGGCGAACGTGCCAGGTACATCCCTATAGTGGCAGAGGTATACCCCCGAGATAAAGGTAGACCCTCTTTTGTGCTGTACTTGGAATGTTGCAGATTGTGCGGAGTATGACGTCGTGATCGTGGGCGCAGGCACTGCGGGCTGCGTGCTCGCCCGCCGGCTGTCTGAGGTGCCGGCGCTGCGCGTGCTGCTGCTGGAAGCCGGCGGCGACCCGCCCGCCGCAGCCTTGGTGACATGCAACACACAGAGGGCCCGCGTCTTCCGATCGATCCTCGGGTTTTAACTTGATATCTTTTTCTAGCTACCGGGGCTGTACACCTACATCCTCGGTTCCGAATATGACTGGAACTACCAAACTGTCAACGACGGCTACTCGAGTCAGGCGCACAAGACCAGGAACATAAAGCTGACGCGCGGCAAGATGCTCGGCGGCTCCAGCAGCGCCAACTTCATGCTGCACGTGCGCGGCAACCCCGCCGACTACGACGGCTGGGCCGCCGCCGGCAGCGCCGGCTGGGAGTGGGACAACGTGCTCAAGTATTTCATCAAAAGCGAGAACTTGAAAGACGACGAAATATTGAACTCAAAATTTAGAAAATTTCACGGTGACAAAGGTCCGATCAAGGTCACCAGGAAATCTGAAAAAAACCAAACGCAAAAGTATTTTGATGCCTTCCAAGAACTCGGCTACGAGGTGCTGCTGGACGCCAACAGCGACCGGCAGCTCGTTTTCTCGGAGGGGCAGTACATCGTGGCCGGCGGACTGCGCCAGAGCACGGCCGTCGCGTACCTGGCGCCGATAGCCGACCGCCCCAACCTCGACGTCCTGAAGCACACTCACGTCTCGAGAGTCCTCTTCGACGGAGCCATGAACGCAGTCGCGGTGGAAGCTATCACTCAGGATAATAAAGTGATCACGATCAAAGCGAGCAAAGAAATAATTTTATCAGCTGGAGCGATAAACACTCCCCAGATACTCATGCTCTCAGGGATCGGTCCGAAGAAACAGCTAGAGAAATTCAATATCAGCGTGTTGTTGGACGCGCCGGTCGGAGAGAACCTGCACGACCACATCACGGCGCCGGTGTACCTGACGGCGGAGCGCGGCGCGGCGCCAGCGCCGGAGCCCCCGCCCGTCGACCTGCGCGAGTACGCGCTGCCCACCATCACGGGCTACGTGGCGCTGCGGCGCGGGCAGGCGCAGCCCGACTACCAGGTCACCGCTTACACCATCACCGCCGGCTCCCGAGACCCCCTCACCTACTGCGCTGGCGTCTACGACCTGGAAGATGACATCTGCGACACACTCGACCGCGTCGCTAAAGACTACGACATCTTGTTCACGGAAATCAACCTCATGCATCCCGAGTCGCGCGGTTACGTTCGGCTCCGCAGCACGGACCCCAAAGATCCGCCTATTATTTATTTAGGTTACTACTCAGACGACCGGGACCTCGAGACTCATGCTCGCAGCATAGAGGATTACCTGCGCGTGCTGAACACGACGCAGCTAGGCAGCATGGGGTCGCGCGTGGTGGAGCTGCCCATAGCGGGCTGTGCGGGCACCGCGTTCGGCAGCCACGCGTACTGGCGCTGCTATGCGCGCGAGCTGGCGTGCACGGTGTGGCACCCGGTGGGCACGGCGGCGCTGGGCACGGTGCTGGACGCGCGGCTGCGCGTGCGCGGCGCGGGGCGGCTGCGCGTGGTCGACGCCGGCGCCGTGCCGCGCATCACCAGCGGCAACACCAACGCGCCCGTCGCCATGCTGGCCGAGCGCGCCGCCGACCTCATCAAACAGGACCACGGCTGGCCCACCGGCTAATACTATATTCCCTTTTTGCTTCATACCTACTGTTATTCTTTTTGTGTAACATCTGTGTTTTGGCAAATAAAAATGTGTTTTATTATTATGATTAATGTAACTGCTAGTTTCATTGCTCTAATCTCAGACCGTGCACATCGCAAGCTATTTTTTTATATGGATGACTTGACTTCGTGGTGTGAGTGTGAGGCCAGAGTGAGGTATACTGTATGTTTAGGTATTTTGAATAAACAAATTATTTAATCTCGTCTAACGTACAGTTAGCTCCGAATTAGTGAATGATCTTTATAACCCAGGTTCACGCAACCAATCGCGCACCAACCCGTTGCCAACCGTGCAGGCGGCGACCAAATATTTCACAACCCACAAGCAACACAAAGAGAAAGCACTTGATGTGGCTTCAATAATTTAAGGCTTAAGATAGCTTTCTCCCCAATCTCTTCCGACATACGGACGGACGGACATGAAACTATAAGGGTCCCGTTTTTGCCATTTTGGCTACGGATTCCTAAAAACATGAATTCGTATGCAATGTTTTAATGAATACGTTACATACAAAGAAGGCGGCTACAACGTACAAACCAGTCGATAGCATCAACAACGTTGTAAAACGTTTTCGCTGCAGGCAGTTCTCGTTTTTCGAAGTCGGTCAAACAACGGCGCAGCGTTGTCTACGAACATCCACTTTCTAGTATTCGTTTTGATGTTGCCAAAACTTTGTTTTGTAGCGGTCAGCAGAGCGGGAAGTTTGAACAAGTGCACTGTGTTGCGTGTTGCTGCGAGTATGCCTGTTGCACGCCCCAACGCAAACACTGCCCGCGCTCTATTTGTTCACGAGAGAAATTCTTTTGTGTACGTATGTAAATGCTATTCATTAGTAGAGTATATTCAAACAAAGGCCAGCTCTCTTTGATACAGAGAACATCGCGTCAAGTCGTTTTGCCTTTTACCCGAGAAAGCAAACACAATTGGATGTGCCTTGAAAACGAATAAAGCAACCTTTGTGAGCTGCTCGAGTCCTCCAAGTTTTTGTCTCTATTTAATTACGGCACAAAAATGAGCGCTCCTTTGTTGAATTTAAGTGTAAAGTTTCAGAGAGACAAGTTTGTAAGAGCAGCAAATGCGAAGTGCGCTCCATACGCGCGACGCGGGGTTCGCTCGAGCTCTCGGGTGCTCATGAGCGCTCAAAAGTGCTCAAGAGTGTCGCGTGTGCTCCGGCTGATTGCCAAGACATGCAGCACTGGCTACTGGCTGTTTGAGTTCTGCGCGACAGGTCTAAGTCTGCAACACGGCATTTTCTACCGCTACTAACTTTATTATCACGAGACTATTTTTTTCAACATTAGCAAACTAGTGGCTATGTCTCCACTGGAAATAAAATATTAAGCGTAGAATTTTTTTTGCCACTATGCACTTAATGTTTGTCATGATCAATCACTTTAGTCGTAACTCTTTTTTTCTCTGAAACTAAAATATTCAGGAAATTCGTAATGGTCATATCCTGTAGAACTTTACGCTAGGTTTGGTCTATTTTATGATAATCCTGAATAAATAAATAGGGTTTCGGAGAAAAACAGAGTAATGACTAGTGTCAGATTATGACAAGCATTACATTATGAGTTTCAATTAGGTTTCAATTGTATGCCAAAAAGACCCCCGCAATAATGCTGTTAGTATTGCTTTCAGCGAGCTTATAATTTTGCACCTGAAAAAAGTCTGAAAATGAAATCGCAGCATAACTTTTGTTCTGAATGAGTTTAACCTTTCAATTGGGCGGCGGGCGGCGCGACGCAACTTCGATTGCCTGTTAACGCTCCCATAAAAGGAGCTTTTAACTCCTTCCTCGGAATTTCTTACAATGTTCTTAAGGGCACTTTACAGAAGACGATTATTGGACGTTTCTCTTAATTTTGCTTCCCGTATTTCCAAAAGTTGAAAAGTAAATTTCACAATGTTTTAACACTTTAGATCCAATAATTAGACATCTTGCTTGTCGACTTTAGGTGTATACTAGTCCCACCGCCGGCAGGTAACGAAGCGAGTGTTTCGGGTATGAAAATTATGTTTGTATTAATCTTAATTGTCACTGAGCGACAAAATGCTCATATCAAAAAACTCTTGCTGCCTATTATAACAAAAACAATACCTAAGTGCCTTATTGCTATGAAATAAGATGAAAGATGCTAACTGTTGTCATTTACTCCTAATTCCAAACCTAAACCTAATTCCAAAATTTAAAAAAATATTTTAACTATTCGTTTACCAAACACTCTCTACACCGGAACACAACAGTGCAAGCACTGCTGCTTAGCGGTAGGATTAAAGTGTCATTCTATGGAACTTGCTAACTACGTAAACAAACCGCCATAGCAAATTCATCATTCAGAGACAATTTAAATATGGCGGTTTGTTTACATAGTTAACAAGTTCCATTATAATTACACTAATAGCGAGTAAGATGGTGGTAGCAGACCTCGCACAAGGTCCTACCACCCGCAGACATGAGTCATTTGAAAACACAAACATTTCTGGTAGTCCGTGACGTGATCGTGACGTGATCGTGTCGTGGCGCGCGGCGCGGCTCGCGATCGCCACTGACGGTGCAATTTTCCAATGAGGGACTGAAGCCGCCGTTTATTTGCCACTTTTCTCAACTCCTCTGTTGCACGAAAATGCTTCGCACGCCATTTAACAGGCAGCATTGTAACAAAACAAGATAATTCTGATCCCGAACCTACTTGTTCATAAAGCATTTTTTTTAATAAGGTATTCAATTAAAACTGCTCAAATGTTGCTATAATAAATCTAAA
Organism: Clepsis dumicolana; assembly: GCA_963691665.1. NCBI lineage: Eukaryota > Metazoa > Arthropoda > Insecta > Lepidoptera > Tortricidae > Clepsis > Clepsis dumicolana. The sequence goes on from OY829516.1 coordinate 15,630,838, forward strand.
AAACAGAGGCCTCATAACAGACCTTACAATGTATTGTCCTGACGACAACTGAGAAAATATGTGTAAGTGGCATTACGTCATGAGGCCACGGAGCGAACGGGTATGAAGAAGAAAGCAATGTAATTGGAACAACATTTATGTGTCAAATGAACATGAAATAAATGAATTTTATTTT
>OY829516.1:15631212-15698785 GCA_963691665.1 Clepsis dumicolana
AGCGGTTCACCGATTTAAGAGCTATGGTGCCACAAACAGGCAGACACAGACACACAGATAACTGTCAAACTTACAACACCCCTCTTTTAGCGTCGAGGGTTAATAAAAGAGGAATAGAAATGCTATGGTTCGTATTTCCTTCAAGGACCAATGTCGCCGGTTTTGAACCTCATCTTCCTATTAATACGACACACACGCAAAAGCACTACGTATTCACGCAAACAATTACTAGTGTAATTGGTCACTGTGAGTGTGTGAGTGAGTTTCCGCAATTACAAATGCTGCAAAACACCACATATGTGTAACGAGCAATACCAGTGAAATTTCGCGCACTTGTGTCGCAACCGTTACAAGGTCACGCGACAAGCCAGTTCTATCCTCTTTTTAGTTTTTAGTTCTGTGCTTGTGATACTCACAATAATAAATACGGGAGTTGTAAAATAATGTCGACAATGGTTTTTTTATTTTGTGACTTGAATTCTAGACTAATTCACACGCTACGTCAAAATAAAAACGCAAACTTTCCGCTGGCTGCTGGACGCGTGGTCACCCCCCCCCCCCCCCCCCTCACAGTACCTGGGGGCACTACTCGTAAGTCCCGCTTTAATTTAAATAATTCATTCCGTCCACTCGGTTTTTGACGAAATTATCCTTAAAGCAATTTCGCGACGTCAGTTTTATTGCGGAAATGCAGAACTGAGTAACCACGCTTATTTGAGGGCAAATTAAAGAGCAAATAAATTACTTTTCCTTCAGCCATCACTTTAAATAATCAAGCACCAGCAGCGGAAATGAGTCAACTATTTTTTAAATTCGTTTATTCGTACTCTTTCTCGGCCACTTGCAGCAAAAAATACGCTACTCTGTCTTGTAACGTTATAACCCGGTGTAAGGCTAAACGTACCTAAGTAGCTTTTAAATTGCTGCAAAGGCAAGGGGACCCTAGCTTATTTACATTATATGTGAGAGATAATTTGTCGTGACGTGTTTCTCTCGTATTTAAATTACATATAGGGCAGTACGGGAGCATGTTAATTACCCTGTAAACTCACAAAACTTACAAGTAGGCAATTTTTTGTAGGCAGTTAGAATTTACTGAATACTACTTGCAAAAAAAAATATAACAGATTTTGACATTGCTTTTGGAGTTATCTATATATTTGTTAGTAACACTTGTAAATCCAAAGAAAAAATACGTAAGTGTAAATTTTCTCAACTAGATTATTGTATTAAAGTATTAGAACAACACCTATAATTTTCTAATACTTTTATCAAGAGCTTACGCCAGCATTATTAAAATCACGTAAAAAAAATATAAATCTCTTATAAAAAATTACAAGTCAATGATGGCTGCTGAAACAACACATCGTGAAGAAACCTGCACACACCTGCGAAGCAATTCAATGATGTGTGTGAAGTTCCCAATCCGCACTGGGTCCGCGTGGGAAATATAGCCCAAGCCCTCTCATTCTGAGAGGAGGCCTGTGCCCAGCAGTGGGACATAAAAAAGGCTGCTGATGTGTGATGTGTGATAGCTGCTGAAATGTATTTAAACCTGTTAAAAGTAACCACAGTTTTAATCTCTAACAGATTTATCAATAGCGTGTCTTTTATAAGCAGTGGAATTTTCAAAGCGTTCTCTTTTACACAAAAACAATCTCATAATTCTCAAGTCGGCTTCTTAGATTCGGTTTCATTATAGTAATTTATAGACAAAAATTGTAAAGAATTCACCAATAGCTTAAAATTTTATTAACTTATAGTTAGTTGATGCAACTTGTGACCAAAGGGCTGGCAGTTTTCTCTCTCAAAGAATCAGCATCGCTATTCAGCGAGGCAACGCTGCCAGCCTTTTGGGCACTATGCCACGGGGGCCTCATTTAGATTTAATTTAGTTTTAAGTTGTAGGTTATTTAGTTTAAGCTTAGATTTAATGTCATTGTAAATTGCTTTTATTATTATATTAGTATTTCCCAACTGATAAATACAATTTTGAATACATTTCAGCAGCCATCATTGATTTGTAATTTTTTTAAAGAGATTTATATTTTTTTTACGCGATTTTAATAATGCTGGTGTAAGCTCTTGATAAAAGTGTTAGAAAATTATAGGTGTTGTTCTAATAGTTAAATACAATAATCTAGTAGAGAAAATTTACACTTGCATATTTTTTCTTTGGATTTACAAGTGTTACTAACAAATATCTAGATAATTCCAAAAGCAATGTCAAAATCTGTTATAATTTTTTTTACAAGTAGTGCTCAGTAAATTCTAACTGCCTACAAAAAATTGCGCACTTGTATGTTTCATGAGTTGAATTCACTTGGGGTATCGGATTAAAACGAAATGCCGCCAAGGCAATGTTTGACTCATCTGTAATATATTGGTTTAAACTTTTGCTATTTTTACACATTATCATCTGTAATTTGTAGATGTACCTAGCTAGGTATTAGGTAATAGGCCTTTATTGATGACTAGCTTATGCCCCGCGGCTTTGCCCCTGTGAAATATTATAAAACGATCTAGTTCCCTATCCCGTGGAAATTTCGAAAAATCCCTTCTTAGTGCATCTCTACTAATTTTTTCACTTTTGTTTCCACTCCCATATTTTCATTAAAGGTATATGTAAAATAAAAAGTACGTGGAAGAAAAAAATCGAAAAAAAAGGTTAAAAGATTTTTTTTTGTTTTTTTGTATGGGTGAGTGAAAAAAAACTGCAGAAATGAATTCCTCGTCCTTGAGTTATAAGTAAAAGACACCCATCTCGATATAGTTGCTGCATGTCTGCAGATATATAGTGAGTGAAGCGCGTCGGATGCACCTTTTCCCCTCCCTCCCCTGCCCACCTGCTGGGGGCACCCCATGCCAACTGTGCTAAATCTGCTCAGATCCACCCCAGGAACACCTGTTCCAAGCGGTTGCTTTGTCTCAATTATGCAAGGAAAGATATATAATAAATAAACTATAGGTAGTTTCATTGTTTTTTAATTTTCGTCTTAGTGGATGTGAGTTTGTTTTGAAAACTATAAGTCCTATCAATATACTTCCAAGATAATTATCGTAGAGAATTTAATGAAGAACATATTGCTCATTGACAATTTTGATGTAGCCTTAACTGTTTTTGTTTTATTAATAAAAAACTGTAATTTGTGACACAAAAGAGGGGGGGGGGGGGGGAGAGTCCAAAAATCACTTCACGACTTGTTCCCACTTCGATATTTTGATGTATGCGTAAAAGCTACATGCATGCCAAGTTTCACGCTTTCTGCCGGATGGGACCGTATCTCTAATTTTTTTGCGCTAACGAGCCGTACTACATATATTGTGTTCCCATCACCTTAAGATGAATCCTACCGACTGCGCCATGTACCTTTACAATTTTACACAACAATCAAACTACGTTCAAGCAATCCCTGGTTTATAAAAACTTTCTCGGTTACTCTACACCGCCCAATGGCAATGATGTAAATCTACCCTCATCAAATACAATAATATGACACGGAAGACACTCTTTCAAAACAAAAGTAACAAATCGAGCTGTATCGGCCCCGCAATATCTATAACAGGTATCACAATAAACGATTGGATTTGATTAAGAGTCTCGATGCGTCGCCCGGACCGCGCGCCGCGCCCGCCGGCGCCGCCGCCGCCGCCGCCCGCGCCGCGACCCTCGTCACAGCACCGACACCTCTTCGCCACGCTACGTGCGCGACATACCAACCACAACCACTTCAGCTGCTAATTCTGTGACACGTCGAACTTTGTGAAGGACAGGGTCGGTTGTTGTGTGGATCGTCGTCAATCGGTAATGCTGGATGGATTTGTTGCGGCGGATTGTCGACGTGAACGTGTTCGGCCCGACAATGATTGAAAGAGCGGGCGAGTCACCTTTTCAGCTTGGGCAGAAATGCTTTCGTATATGTCGGGCTGGTCTCCTCTATAGGTTGCATTTCTAAACCGATTCTCGTAAAAATTTGCGAGCAGACTAAGATCAATGATGTCAATTTTGTCCCATGATATTTATTATCCTATCCTAACTAATATTATAAATGCGAAAGTAACTCTGTCTCTCTGTCTCTCTGTCTGTCTGTTTGTTACCTCTTCACGGGAAAACCGCTGCACCAATCTAGATGAAATTCGGTAAGAAGATAGTTTGAATATTGAGGAATAACATAGGCTACTTTTTATTCGGGAAAATTATATAGTTCCCGCGGGATAGCGATAACCGAAATCTACGCGGACGAAGTCGCGGGCAACAGCCAGTTATTTATATAATCTGAATGTAGAGCGATAGACACGAAATTCGTGAAGCCACTTTTGAAAACTAACCCCCTTATTCATAAGTGCTTGTCAAGCTTCTGTTAACTTAACTATTAACATGAAACTACCGTGAGACTCAATCATAGTGAAATAAAAACGGATCACTCACGTATATAAGTACGCAGTGTGCGTCTCGCCGCCGCTGGGTCTTGCGCTCCCAGAGGAAGGACTACGAATTATTCCGAAACATGTCGGGCTAAACTCGACTTATATACGTGAGTGATCCGTTTTTATTTCACTAAGGGGGTAACTACTTGAATAAAACAAAGGCCTTTCCTCTATGTCCAATCGTGGTGTAGGGGAAAAGCACACGACCCGGAGTGTCGAGGATCCGGGTTCGATTCCCGGGGTTGGCATTTTTCTGGTTTTTTTCTGTGTATTCATGTTTCAGTGAGTTTATAAAAAACATAATTGATATTCACGGGAAAACCGTAAAAATAAAAAATTGGGAGAAAAAATACAAAAAGATACTCCTACTGAGATCATAAAACAAAGGCTTCAATCTCATGTGGTGTAATAGTTCAACGATTCAACTTTGTACAGGGTAGGTCATAATGTTAAGAAAAATCTTAACAGCGCGATTCAGCTTTAGCACGCCACCGTACAGCGACATCTAGTGGCGCCTTTGTAAACTACATATATGAATCACTATTGATCTTACGACTATTCATTTTAAAGTTACATTCTATAAAAAATGAGATGATTATAACTAACAAGAATAATATTAACGTCGTGGTGAACGGAACATCATGCTCAACCTACAATACGGTTGTACATTCCGCCCACCAAGGACAAGTATTTGTCCTTCATTTTACCGCCCACCATGGCAAATTGAAAACATAACATACAATACAGTTGAGTAATGCTAAAATTTTAACTAACCTTAAACCTATACATATATCACATCAATATGACTAAAATCAAAAGCGTCAGCCTTATCTTTACTCACTTATTGGTAGAATACACAGTTTAGAAGTGGGTCTTTTAATTAAAGACGTTTTAGTGCGCAATGTAACCACACGCGTAATCCCGTCCGCTCCAGGGTGCTTTTCAACCACTCTGCCAAATAACCAACGACTAGGCGGCAAGTCATCTTCCTTTATCAACACCACATCGTCTACGTTCGGTTCAGGAGTTTGGCTGGCCCACTTGTAACGGTGTAAATATTTGACGAGATATTCTTGCGACCATCTGCGCCAGAAATCTTGGACCATTCGCTGTGTGTGTTGCCATCTTCGGAGGCTTCCAATATTTGTATTTGTAAAGTCTTCATCTGGTACTGTGACTAATGGCTCACCTATCAGCCAGTGGCCTGAGGTTAAAACGTTGATGTTATTGGGGTCGTTATCCATCCTCGACAGCGGTCTGGAGTTCAGACACGCTTCAATTTGTGCTAGAACAGTAGCCATCTCTTCGAACGTCAACGTCGACTCTCCTATCACTCGTTTCAGATGGTATTTAGTCGACCTGATTCCTGCTTCCCACAATCCGCCGAAGTTAGGCGCGTGGGGAGGAATGAAATGCCACGTCGTACCATTAGTTGCTAGGGACTCTGCAATCTCGGTCAAGAAAGTGGATTTTTCTGAGTTAAACATCAGCTTTAGCTCGTCGGAAGCTCCAACGAAGTTTGTTCCATTATCGCTCCACATTTCTTGACAATGACCGCGGCGAGCCACCATCCGTTTGAATGCCTGCAGAAAACCCTTTGCTGTCAGATCACTCACTACTTCGAGGTGTACGGCTCGGGTAGCCATACAGATGAACAGGCTTATGTAACCCTTATATGCCTTGTGCCCTCTCCCGCTTGACGTTCTTAACTGTATGGGTCCCGCGTAGTCTACACCACAGGATTTGAATGGCCTAGTTGGTGTAACTCTTGCTGGTGGTAGTTGGCCCATCAATTGATTTTGTGTAGACGCATTTTGGCGCACACAAGCGATGCATTTGCGATTATGTGCTTTAATGACGTCTCTCACACCTAAAATCCAGTATCTGGTGTTAATATAGTTTTGCATCAATTGAGTCCCGCCATGTAAAGTTTTTACATGCGCGTCGGAGACAATCAGTGCTGTCAACGCCGATTTCTTCGGTATCACAATAGGATGCCTGCGATTGTGACTCAATTGAGCATTCTCCAAACGCCCCCCAACTCGTATAACATGTTGTTCGTCTAGAAAAGGATTCAAAGCCTTTAGCTTCGAGCTTTTCTGTACTTGTCCTCCTGATTCTAAAACCGCAATATCTTCTCCAAAATGTTGAGTTTGACATTGCCTAATGCATATGTTAGTAGCATCCTTGATCTCCTGGCTAGTCAGATAGCTTGAGCAGTGCCTATCTTTTACCTGTTTCTTGATATTCAAGAAACGTCTGCAAAAAGCGATTACTCTGACCAACTTCGTAAGTGATGAAAACCTCTCCCATATGTCAGTGTAGGCTACAGAGTGAAACATCTTAACTTCTTTAACCTCTTCTAAGTCCGTTGTGGCATTCTTCAGCTTGTCGTATTTGATGGACTCTTGTTTCAAGAAATCAGGTCCGTCTAGCCATATGCAGGTGTTCCGAAGTTCTGATGGACGTACCCCCCGCGATGCACAATCTGCAGGATTGTGCTTAGACGTCACATGGGACCACTGATTTGACTCTAATGTTGTTAGGATCTCCGAGACCCGGTTAGCCACGAACGTTTTCCACTTATTCGGATGGCTATTTAACCAAGCCAAAACAATGGTCGAATCAGTCCATGCGTGAATGTTGTTCTTGTCAATTTTCAGAAGATCAGATAGCTCCACCAACAATCTTGCTAAAAGAACCGCTCCACATAGTTCTAGCCTGGGTATAGAAACCTGTTTTATGGGCGCAACCTTGGTTTTTGCAGTAACTAAGGTAATAGTTACCTTGCCCCTTTCATCGACCACCCTAATGTAGACTACAGCCGCGTAAGCCATCTTGGATGCGTCGCAAAACCCGTGCAATTCAACTAGACGGTCGCTATCGCGTGTGCCTAGCCATCTAGATATTCGTATGGAGGTCAATAGAGACAACTCATCGCGGTAAGTACACCATTCATTCAGTAGGTTGCTTGGTACACTTTCATCCCAGCTTAAACCTGTCAACCAGAGCTTTTGTATCATGACTTTTGCTACAATTATGCTCGGTGCAAGCCATCCAATCGGATCGAACAGTCTCGCTATGTCTGAAGTAATCGTTCTTTTTGTTGCAGGTGTCTTCATCGGCGGCAGTGTCACCGAGTATTGAAACTCGTCTCGTTCCCGATTCCAGGTAAGACCTAGTATTTTTATGAACTCGTCTTCTTTTATTTTCAGCCCTTTGACCCTATCCTCATTCTCCATTTGAATTTCCTGTAGGAGCTGATTGCAGTTGCTCGACCATTTTTGGAGTATGAACCCCGCCTTGCCTAACATCTCGTTGGTTTCTTTATAAATTTTCACTCCTTCTTCTATATTTTGGCAACCTGTCATTAGGTCATCCATGTAGAAGTCGGTAAGTACTCTATTTGCAGCCATTGGATACTCAGATCCTTCATCCATAGCCACCTGTTGGAGTGCCTTCACGGCAAGATAAGGTGCACTCGCAGTTCCAAAGGTTACCCTTAGTAATCGGTACTCCTTTAGTTCGGTGTCGTTGCTCATTCTCCACAGTATTCTTTGAAAGTCAGCGTCCTCGGATGCCACTTTGACTTGGCGGTACATTTTTACAATGTCAGCTACCAAACAAATTGGCCACGTTCTCCACCTCAGCACCAGCTGCCGTAAATCTGGCTGTAACTTTGGACCAACTAGCAGGTTGTCGTTTAAGGACACTCCATTTTTTCCCTTGCAGGACGCATCAAAAACGACTCTCAGTTTAGTGGTGTCTTTATCTAGTCTTATTACTGGATGATGAGATAAGTACACTGACACCCGCTCCTTCTCGTTTTCAGGTACTCGTTCCATGTGCTCCAGATGTAAGTATTCCTCAATCACTTCGCTGTATTTTGCTTTAAGGTCCTTATTTTTATTTAATCTTGTTTCTAATCCGTAAAATCTTTTTTCAGATACCTCGCGTGACTGCCCCTGCACGCAGCTTGGATTATCATCCTTGAAAGGAAGCTTTACCACGTACCTCCCTTCGGAATCTCTCTTCGTAGTTGCCGCGAATAAGTCCTCACATCGTTTCTCCTCGTCGGATAACAAATTTCGTTCGTTACCAACGGATGAATCTGCCTCCAATTCCCAAAATCTCTTTAGGATTTCGTCCTCTTTGATTTGGGAATGCAATACAACCACCTTGGATGACAAATCACCTGGTGAATTAACTACACCCGATAAAACCCAACCAAAACTTGTAGATTGAGCTACCAAAGTGCCCAAAGTATTTTTCCTGACACCATCCTGAATTATCCGACTAAATACCTCAGCACCCAACAAAATATCGATTTTATTGGGCGTGTGATAATTCGGATCCGCCAGCTGCATGTCCAATACATCGACTCCGTTTAATTTAACTACTTTCCTTGCAGGAAGTAAAGTAGTGACTGTTTTAAGTACATAAGCCTTCACTGAAAGTTTTATGTCTGGGAACACTAATGACTTTAAGTTCAGGATCGCCATGGACTGGGAAAGCACATTGTTGTCTCCTCCAAGACCCGAAATGGTGCCCTTGACCGGTATTTTTTGAAGTCCTAAATACTGAGTCATGGCTTCCGTTACAAAGGAAGCTTGTGAGCCTTGGTCCAGCAAAGCTCTTATGGTATAATATTCCCCGTTTTTTGACTGCGCGCCTACTAAGGCCGTAGCCAACAGCACTTCGTTGTTATCTTTTGATGCGAAATTGTTCGTGATTGAAACCGATTCAGGATTACTAGTAGATTCATCACTAGTTGGTTTATTCCCTCTCTGAACCGAACCCGTATAACTTCCTGTAGCGTTGGCAGAGGAAGAACCCTCCTCGGAACTACTCTTGGGATGAAGCAAGGAATGATGACGACGTTTGCAAATCCGACAGGTGGTGGAATTCTGACAAAACCGAGCAGAATGATTTCCACCTAAGCAGTTGAAACATAAACCCTTCTCTTGAACGAAATTACGGCGTGTGTCTACATCTTGCTTAATAAACTTCTTACAAAATATAATTTTGTGAGTATCAGAACACATTGGACATTGAATGTTATTAACCACGTGCAACGCTCGAGGTTTCACATTGTGTGCGTTATTATTGGCATTATGAACAGGTTTTTTATTATTTTCTATAAACTCTAAAGCTCTAAAACGCTGCGTTATAAATTCTTTGAACCTTTCGTATGTTGGTAATTCATCTAAATTTGTGTTTCCAGATGCACTCAACTCCCACTGTTTCCGAGACTCAGGATCCAGCTTTAGTGTAAGCAAATGGATGACAATAACATCCCAGGTACTCACATCGATACCGATATTAGCGAGAGCATTTAAACAATCGTTGCTAGTATCCATCAACTCTTTTAAAAAGGTAGCTGACTCTGCTGTAGCGTTTTTCTGTGACAAGAACCGCTTTAAGATTGTATGACATATGAATTTCTTATTATTGTAGCGTTCTTTTAATAAGTCCCAACATTTGACATAATTTGACTCAGAAATTGGAATCTGTCTAAGCAGTTGTTCAGCTTCACCAGTGTAGACGACCTGAAGCACTGCACCTGAAAATAAAGAGATAAAATTAAGATTAGGGTAGAAAAATATTACGTTTACAAATGTAGGTACTTACCTGTTTGGACTGCCTTGTTTGTATGTGTGTTTTTAATAAAGCCGTGTACGGGCGCATGAATATGTGTGCAACGCCTGTCCAATGAGCCAATGACAGGGCAGTACGCTTTCGAAAGCCGAACGACTCGCACATATGCTCCTGCACCTACGCACTTTAAACTCATTTGCCTTACTTACTGTTTTACAATCATTCGTCTATATCCGGTGCCTGCTACATCAGCTACATCTGGTCCTTCGATCTCGGATCATCGAGGAATGAACATTAAAACAACAAGGCTCCCAAATATGTTCAACACACTACCGCGCACAATGGTTAAGACGCGCAGCGCTCTTGAAAAAGAAAAGTTGATACAAGGGAAACAAGCGGACGAAGTGCTCTCAGCCAAGACAGGTCCCCTGGAAAGGAGCTCCAAAAAAGAGGACGAGTTTAAGGATTTAGCCGACGTAAAGCACAAATTGGGAGGTAGTTTGAAATCTGAACCCTATAGACAAGCATCGGTTTCTTCAAAGAAAATATCTACTAAATCTTCACTTGCGGCGCGAAAGAAACAGTTAGAATTAGAGGCTGCTGAAGCTAAAGCGAATATTGAAAAAGAGTTAATCGACAAAAGGTTAGCAGCCCAAATTGCCGACCTCGACAATGAAGCAACGCGAGGGCCCCGTTGTAGTGAAGATAGATCCTTGACACCGTCAGAAAAAGTAGAACGATGGTTCGGGGGAAGCCACCAAAGTCAGCGCGAATCACGCGCCGGCAGTCCCGTACCGCCGGCTACCGACCCCATGCTGTCTCAGGATTTCCGCCGCCTGGCGAAAGCTATGGAAAATTTAGCCACCGCCACACAAAGCGCTAATACTCAGATGTTATCTAGATTAGCTACACCTAAAGATTTACCGGTATTTTCTGGTGAATCACTCGAGTGGCTACAATTTAAAAAAGCGTATCAAGAATCCACAAAATTATGTAATTACAGTGAAAGTGAAAATATTGCCAGACTAAGCAAGTGTCTCCGCGGCGAAGCAAGAGAGGCAGTTTCGTCGTTACTTATCACCGATTCTGCACCGAGTACTATTCTAGAAGCTCTAGAGCTACGATTTGGAAGACCTGAACTGATAATCAACAAATTAGCTGCACAATTTAAAAAACTGCAGCCTTTACCGCAGAATTATCATACAGAGCTAGTGAATTTCGCCGTTAAAATAAAAAATTACGTGGCAGCCGCCGAGTCAATAAATCAAAATGATTATTTGCGAAGCCCTGAGTTGTTTAACACCGTCATATCAAAATGCCCCACGGCACTTATTAACAAATGGGCAGATTATATTTATCAAAATCAAGATGAGAACAAAGCTAAACTGCAACTGTTATCTAACTTCCTGCATACTGAAGCCATGAAGATCGCGTCAGCTGGTATCAGCCATATTCATACTCAAATAGATACGAAGTTAAACAGAAATTTTGATGGACGCAAAATCCAAACTCATGCTGTGTTGAATAATGACAGTGACCGCAGCGCTAAGTGTCAATTTTGCCGGACCGCCATTCACTCACTATCAAGCTGCATAAAGTTCAAACGCGCTCTGCGTAAGGACAGGTGGCGCTTCGTGAAGATTAATAAATTGTGCCAGAAGTGCTTGTTGCTAGGGCACGGTAAAGATCCCGGCCGCATCGTGCGACGCCGAGGACTGCGGGCTACCCCACCACCGATTACTTCACTGGCCCGCTTCAACCTCTCCGCGCATCAATAACAACAATCGAAACAATAACCCAACTACTGATCAACATATCACAAGTGCTGATAGTGAGAGCAACAACAATAATATAAACAATAATAGCTCGACATCATCAGAGACAGTAACAAACACTGTAGTGTCTCCGGGTACTAGTGTTATGCTGAAAATAGCTCGCGTAAACTTGCACGGACCGACCGGCATTATTGCTACGCACGCTTTGCTAGACGACGGAGCCACCGTCTCATTAGTGTCAGCTGATCTTGCGAACTGTGTAAATCTTCAAGGTCAGACTGAGACATTACGCATCCGAGGTGCGTGGAACTCTCATATTGTGTGTCAAAGTGAAATGGTGAACATTAAACTCTCGAACATGAATGGTGATATTTATAACCTGCGTGCGCGAAAAATAAGTGAGTTGGACCTACCAACACAAAACCTATCAAAAGTTAAAGTTGATAAATATGAACATTTACTAAATTTAAAAGACTGCTTAATCTGTACCGATGTGAAACCTAAACTACTAATTGGGCAGGATAACTTTCACCTGCTTATGACTCTAGAGACTGTTTACCGTGGCATAAACGAGCCATGTGCTACGCTTACTCCGCTGGGTTGGTGCCTGCACGGCATCGTACCCGCACCTGCATTCGCTAAGCGACCCTTAACTGCTGAACATGCATTGACAACAGCGTTACACGAGCATTACGAGCGCGCCTCACCGGCCGCCGCCTGCGCCGCCGACGCCCCGCTCTTCGCCACCCCCGCGGGCCCCTGCCCTGCACGGTGGGAGACGCACACATTGGCCGACGCAGACAACCCCGCTATGCATCAATATTCAAGCAACGCACACTACGACAGCGAAGATAAACAATTGCACGAACTAGTTAAGCAATCATTTTCCGTCGAATCGATTGGAGTCAACTCTAAGCCACGAGTTAATAAAGATGAAACTCGCGCAGTCGACATTGTAGATAAATCTGCAAATTTAAAAAATGGATTATGGGTAGTCGGCCTTCCATGGAAGAACAATACGCAAATGCCCGACTCTTATCCCAATGCTTATAAAAGATTTCTCGCCGTCGAACGAAAAATGACACTAGACAAAAATTATGCCGCAAGATACACTGAAAGAATAAAACATTTGTTGGAAAACGAGTACGCCCGAATGTTATCAGATGAAGAATGCTCGTTACCTACGCTTCGCAGATGGTATCTACCACACTTCGGAGTAGATAATCCGAACAAGGCAAAATTGAGACTTGTCTTTGATGCTCGTTCTTCGGTCGCCGGTCACTCCTTAAATGACCATCTCCTACAAGGTCCTGACCTTCTACAATCACTCCTGGGCATCATGTTTCGCTTCCGAGAGAAGCCCGTTGCCATAATGGGAGACATTAAAGACATGTTCCTACGCATAAAAATCAGAGAAGAAGACCAGCACGCCTTACGGTTTTTATGGCGCAAAGACAAGCATTCTGAACTTAAGACATATGCTATGACGTCCCTATTATTCGGAACAAACTGCTCACCCTTCTGTTAGATTACAAAAAATAAGTAGTTATTTGAAGTACTCTTTTGTGATTTTGTATGTCGATAATGAATTTACTAGTGTGATTTTTATGTTATTTGTACGTTCCAATATTTTCCTTAAGTCAATAAATGACTACCGTTTATTTTGGCAATAATACAAAAGGAATGAAGTTGTTTTAATGTTTCTTTAATTTACACGTTTTAGATATAATTATAATAACAATTGTTTTAACATTTAATAAAATAAGTAGCTAATTTTAACAACACAAGAGAACTGTCAATGAGCCAAGCTCACTTGCTTGGCGGGAGTGTAAAAAGAAAGTTGATCCATGTACCTAATTATTTGAACTATTTGATTATACTTATTAACATTGTGATGTAAGTCTGAAGTTTTATTTAAGTATACTTACAAATTCAGAAGACGGGATAACTACGTGCCAAATAAGACAACGATACGGTATTGTGTAAAAAAAAAGGAAAAGGTAAAATAATAAAGAAAAAACGTACAGGTGAGATGTTCATTTGTTTTCCTCCATATTAATTTTAATGTAAAATTATGAATTATTCTTAATGTTGTGTATAAATGTATATAAAATAAATTATTGCAGACGAGTAGAATGAATATTTTATAGGTACACAATGCAATGAGCGGGTGAGTAATTATTATATTAATGTTACCGAATTTCTTTCCAAAATTATTACCTATAAGTAATGATGGTATCGGAGACGGCATTTATTTCATCAAAGGAAAGTAACCCTACGGCAATTAAAATAAAGCACATAATCCTATGAAAGAAACTTCAAAATCTAGTAGGCCACGACTTTTCAAAATCTAGTAGGCCGCGGGGCAGTGTGCAGTGCTGCCAGGAGGAAATTGTATTTTGGTCAGAAATTCGCTCAGAAAAATTCCGAAAACTTGCGAATTGTATTTTGGTCAGAAATTCGCTCAGAAAAATTCCGAAAAGTTGCGAATTATTTACAATTCATTTTTTAACTGCGTATAAGAACGAATTAAGTAATATCTAGTAAAAATAAAATAAAAATGACAGACTCCTGGGGTCTACATTTTATAAAGCCACTGGTAATGTATGTAAATGTATACAAATGAGTGGATGTTGATTTCAGATTTCTAATTTGACGAGATGCGTAACAAGGTTGAGCTTCGTCGAGGTCGGGCTTCGCGCAAGTCGCCACGAGCGACCGAGCGGTCGCGATCGCGGTCGCGGTGGCGGAGGCGGCGCGAGCAGTCGCGCTCGCCGAGTTGGCGAGGTGCGAGCACGAGGGATTCATCTACGACAACGTCCTGCTCGCGGCGTCGGTCGTCGCGATCAACAAGGCGGCGTTCACGTGAGCAACGGAGACGTTCACGCCGATCTTCACGGACGTCATCTCCTACCAAAAGAAGGTCTACCCGTACGAGGTCAAGAAGATCTAGATCGCGCTTTTCCAGTAGCCCACGATCAATAAGGCGTTCACGATCGTCAAAGCGCTTTCGGTCAAGGTCTCGCCACAGTAGGCAGCATCGCGGTAAGTCGCGTCGGAGAAGCTTACTCCGCTCAAGATCAAAATTATACTCACGTGGCAGGAACTTTTCAAGGAGTGGACCTTCTTCGGGTCACAATGCATCCGAAGGTACGCCCACTATGACCCGAAGGAAAAGTAGTCCACTAATACAGCCCGAACATTCGATTACAGAAAATGAAAAGGAGAATTTAACATTAGATCAAAGTACTAGAACAGCGTCGAATATTGGGGCCGAATCAGAGACTACTTCAGCCACAAATAATGAACAGCCGGTAGCAAATAACAGTTTACTAGAAAATTTAAACAAGACACTGCAAGCTTTGTCAACCGTAACAATGCCACATTCTAAAGAAAAATTTTCAACTTTAAATGTAGTACCAGAGTTTGATCCAAAAATAAAGAATCAAACAATAGTCTCGTGGCTAAATAAAGTTAATGAGTGTGCAGATATTTACGGTTGGGACAGCAAGCAAACTGCACATTACGCTCTCCCAAAGCTTATGGGCACAGCAAAACGTTGGTATGAAGGTCAGCCTTCAGTCTTGTTCACCTGGGATATTTGGCAGGAAAAATTAAAGGCCGCTTTTCCTAGTTATGAAAATTACGGGCATTTGTTGACTGAAATGTTAAATAGAAAAGCTAAATTTGGCGATGATTTAGAGGAATATTATTACGACAAGATAGTTGGATTAAATCGCTGCCGTGTAACCGGGAGGGATGCTATTGATTGCATAGTATACGGTATAGAAGATAGGTCAGTCAGGTACGGTGCTGAGGCAGTAGGATTCGAGGATGCTGACAAATTGTTAGGATATCTTCGAAATGTTAAGCATGAACGTAACGATAGGATTGTTAAGCGGCCTATGAGACCCCCTAATGCTGATGCTACACGCAAGTTTCAGAAAACTGACTCAACAAGGGTAACTAGATGTTTTAACTGTCATGAAATTGGACATGTTATATCGAATTGTAAAAAGCCTATAATAAAGTGTCAAAAATGTATGAGGGCAGGTCATAATGATCCAAATTGTTCAAGAGAGGTTTGGAAAGACAGGTCGACAGAGGCTAAAACATTGTGACTAACCCAATCTAGTATTGAAAACGCTGATCAAAAGTTTAGAAAACGAATTAGGGTCAACGATTTTGAATTAGACGGGTATGTTGATTTTGGTAGCCAATGTACTTTAATGCAAGAAACAGCTGCACGAAAAGTTAAACAACCAAAGTATTGGGCCTTTGATAATTTACCAACGTTACGTGGCTTTGGAAAATCCGCTATTACGGCAATAGGAATGTGCACAGTAAATTTACAGGTAGACGAAGTAAGTTTAGTAGTAGATATTGCTATTGTATCCGATGAATATTTGGATTACGAGATATTGCTAGGACAAACTGCCACTGAACAAACTTGTGTAGAAGTTTATAAAACGAATAAAGAATTGATTATAAAATCTGCAAATTCTACCAATACGACTAAATTGGCTCTAAGGTCTACCACTGATTTCACCATTTATGGGGACGCATCTATAAAAGTTTATTGTAATGATGGTTTTACAGGAACGATTTCCGTCGAAACTGGTCGACGCCTTAATTTTAAGCTTCAAGTAGGGGAAATTGATATCAGAAATGGATTAGGTTACCTTAGCATCCTAAATACAAGAAATCAGATTGTACGTTTTAGAAAAAACGAACTCGTGTTGCGGGCGTACATAAATAGTTATTTAAATGTTAGTCCGCTGAATCAATCGAGTATTAGGAAAATTGGAACATTTACTAATACAATAACTATAGACGACTTAAAAATTGGATCAGACCTTAATAGAGACCAGATTAATATGTTGCTGAACTTGGTGAACGAATATCGTGATTGTTTTGCCAAAGATTTATCCGAGTTAGGGCTGACGACTGTAACGGAAATGGATATAACTTTAAAAGACTCAGAGCCAGTTGTTTACCGTCCTTATAGACTGAGCCACATGGAGCGCATAGAAGTTAAATTCATGATAGATGAGTTGCTTCAATATGGAATTATTCGGCCATCAACTTCTCCTTATGCTAGTCCTATTATTGTAGTTAAAAAGAAAACAGGTGATAAGAGGTTATGCGTAGATTATCGCGCGCTTAATAAAAAAACTGTGAAGCAGCATTACCCTCTTCCTCGAATAGAGGACCAAATCGATCGTTTAGCTGGAAATAAATTCTTTTGTGCACTAGATCTGGCATCTGGTTATTATCAGGTTCCGCTTACAGAGGACGCCAAGTTAAAAACAGCATTCGTTACACCGGATGGACAATTTGAATTCAACAGAATGCCTTTCGGGTTAGCGAATGCTCCAGCAGTGTTTCAGAGGACAATAAATATGATGTTAGGAAACACAAGATTTGACTCAGCTTTAGCTTATATGGACGATATATTAATACCATCAACAACGTTTGAGCAGGGAATAGAAAGGCTAAGAGCCATATTAGAAAAATTACGAGTGGCAAACTTGACACTCAAACCTCAAAAATGTTACTTCTTTCACACCAATGTTGATTACTTGGGGTTTGAAGTATCAGAAGAAGGCATTCGACCCGGTTTGAGGAAAACGGACGCAGTATTTAACTTTCCTCACCCAAAAGATGTTCACAACGTAAGGCAGTTTCTGGGCTTGGCAAGTTTTTTTCGGCGCTTCATAAAAGGGTTTTCGCAAATTGCCAAACCTCTAACAACGTTACTAAAGAAAGGTGCCCAGTGGTTGTGGGACAGAGAACAGGAGGAAGCGTTCGGCAAATTGAAGGACGCACTCACATCCAGACCGGTATTAGCACTGTATAAACCCAATGCTGAGACCCAAATTCATACAGACGCTAGTAAGTCAGGCATTGGCAGTGTGTTACTCCAAAAACAAGACGATGGGTTATTTAAGCCTATAGCCTATTATAGCCGGCAGACGTCACCCGAAGAGTCGCATTTCTCTTCTTATGAATTAGAAACTCTAGCTGTAATTGCCTCTTTGACCAAATTTCGTACATATGTTCTAGGATCAAACTTTACGATCGTTACGGATTGTAACTCTTTAAGGGCAACTTTCTTGAAACGGGATATGATACCTCGAGTTGCAAGGTGGTGGAGTTTAATTCAAGAATATGACTGCGAGATAGTTTATCGTTCAGGACATCGTATGGCACATGCCGATGCTCTTAGTCGGAATCCAGTGTCAAATGAAACAGGGGTGATTAAAGCTATTGAAACTCGTGATATCATGATCATCGATAATGACTGGTTAACGACAGTTCAATCCGATGACACTGAAATTAGTAGGATTAGAGATATTTTATCGAACTCAGATTATGATGATGTTGTTGAAGTTCGTAAAAACTTCGTAGTCAAAAGGGATCGCGTTTACAGGAATACCGATGAAGGGTTGAGGTGGGTTGTGCCGAAGGGTTGTCGATGGCAAATTCTGCAAAAGAACCATGATGATATAGGGCACTTTGGATTTGAGAAGACTTTCGAAAGAATAAAACAACACTATTGGTTCGCTCGCATGCGAAAGTTTGTCAAAAAGTACGTCAATGCTTGTCTTCAATGCGCACATAATAAATTACCAGCAGGGAAGAAACAAGGGTATATGCACCCAATACCAAAAGTATCAACACCCTTCCACACAATCCACATCGACCACGTGGGACCGTTTGTAACTAGTAAAAAGAAAAATACGCATATTTTGGTAATTATAGATTCCTATTCCAAATTTATTGTATTAAAAGCCGTAAAAGGCACTAAATCCAAGACATCAATTTCTGTACTTAAAGAGTATTTTGGGATCTTTGGATTACCAATCAGATTGATAAGTGATAGAGGTAGTTCGTTTACTAGTGCCAAATTCAAAAGCTTTATAAAAGATGTAGGAGTGAAACACATTTTAAACGCAGTTGCCTCTCCGCGTGCCAACGGGCAAGTTGAGAGGTATAACCGAACTATTCTAGACTCGTTGGCTGCTCAAAATCATGGCAATGATGAAAGACTCTGGGACGAAAAGTTACTACAGGTACAGTGGGGATTAAACAATACTTTAAATAAAGGAACGGGAAAATTTCCTTCAGAAGTATTGTTTGGTCTTAAATTAACTGGTGTAAGTGAAGGTCCCTTGATGTGTGAAATTTGTCCTGACATTACCGACGATTATGAACAACCAAACCATTCTGACCATAGAACATCTATAAGAGCAGAAGTTGACGAACACATAGTTGATTCGCAAATAAAACAAAAGGAGGGTTTTGACAAGAAGAGGAAAAAGCCACCCAAATTTCAGATAGGAGACTTAGTTCGTGTAGAAAGAGCATGTCATATTACTGGTAAAAGCAAAAAGCTGTTACCTAAGCTACAAGGGCCGTACCGGATCACAAACGTTTTTGATAACGACAGATACGAGGTCACTGATACACCTCTTACAAAGAAGGGTTCGGTTACATATAAAGGGGTATTTGCTGTAGATAAAATATTTCCTTGGTTGTGCTATAACAAAAATAATGGTGAAGACTCTGATAGTGACGAGAGCAGTGTTAATGAGCAGTTAACAGAACAGTTACGTACCTAGTAATAAATACTAATAAAAATAAAAAAAAGGTTAATTTGAAGATATATCAGAGTAGAATTTTATATAATATTGAGAGTAGGGAATAAAAAAAAAATGCAAAGTGCATATTAAGTTTCTGTGAAAAAGGTAAAAGCACAAAGTGTGTCATTATAGTTGCGCAAAGTGTGCCATTGTAGTTGCGCAAAGTGTGCCATTATAGTTGCGCAAAGTGTGCCCCAAAAATAAATACGCAAAGTGCGTACCATCGATGCAAACGCGCAAAGTGCGCAACTCAGCCAATGACAGATAAACGCCAATTGAATATGCAAAGTGCACTTGTGTGAAGAGATGCAAAGTGTAACTCTTTTGACATAAATGTATTGGTTTCGAATAATATTTAATAAGCAATTTAAAAGTCTGATTTATTCATTACAGTTATGAATATATTGTTTTACAAAACGAAGATAATATAATAACTAAGATGTGTACTAATTACTGGGATAAATAGATTTTATATGAAGCAAAGTGCATCATTATTTTTTTATCTTATCAAAGTAGGTAATAATAATATAAAAATATATACCTTAGTAAGTTTTTAGTTCTGTAAAAGTAACGAAGACTTATAATTTAAGTTTTATTTCAATAGTTCACGAGGACGTGAACATTTTATCAGGATGGACGAACTGTTAGATTACAAAAAATAAGTAGTTATTTGAAGTACTCTTTTGTGATTTTGTATGTCGATAATGAATTTACTAGTGTGATTTTTATGTTATTTGTACGTTCCAATATTTTCCTTAAGTCAATAAATGACTACCGTTTATTTTGGCAATAATACAAAAGGAATGAAGTTGTTTTAATGTTTCTTTAATTTACACGTTTTAGATATAATTATAATAACAATTGTTTTAACATTTAATAAAATAAGTAGCTAATTTTAACAACACAAGAGAACTGTCAATGAGCCAAGCTCACTTGCTTGGCGGGAGTGTAAAAAGAAAGTTGATCCATGTACCTAATTATTTGAACTATTTGATTATACTTATTAACATTGTGATGTAAGTCTGAAGTTTTATTTAAGTATACTTACACTTCATTGCGCAGCACATAAAAAACAAAAATGCCTTGCGATTTCAAAAGACGATGCCTGAAGCCACTGAAGCCATATTAAAATCCCATTATATGGACGACTACATTGAGAGCGTAGATGACGAAAACACGGCCTTAAAATTAATAAAAGAGGTCTCAGAAATTCATGAACAGGGTGGATTTAAAATAAGAAACTGGATTTGTAATAAACAAGAAGTCTTAGAATGCACGCCAAAGGAAACCTTAAGCGCAATAGCAATAAGGATCAAAACCGGTTGCGATGACTTACCTGAGAGAACGCTCGGACTGCTTTGGTTCCCATCAAGCGACTCGTTCAGCTTCGACTTATCATTCAAACGCATTCCAGCTGAGATTATAAACCTTCAAAGAAAACCTACGAAAAGAGAACTCCTGCGCATCTTCATGTCAATATTTGACATTTTTGGCTTTCTTGCCCCTTTTACTGTGAAGGCGAAAATAATTTTGCAAAATATATAGAAAACCGAAAGTAAATGGGATGACGAAATACCTGAAAAGGAATACACTATCTTTCGAAACTGGATAACAGAACTCCAATCACTGCAATATTTGAAAATACCAAGATATCATTTTCACATGGGATTGCAGTGCGACGGAGATAGCAACGTAAACAAAACTCGTAGCAACGAGGCACGCCAGAGCGAGACGACTACTGAGTTGCATGTGTTTTGCGATGCAGCGCCGACCGCATTCGCCGCTGTCGCCTATTGGCGCGTAGTAAATAAAAACAATGTTTGCGTGTCATTCATCGCCTGCAAGTGCCGTGCCGCTCCGGTAAACAAGTATATAACTATACCCAAACTAGAATTGCAATCAGCTGTTACCGCGTGCCGGCTGGCTGATACCATAGCGCGCGAAAGCCGGTTAACTATTGATAAGAGATATTTCTGGACGGACTCGCTTATAGTATTACATCAAATTAAAAACGACACACGTAATTACAAAGTGTTTGTCGCTAACCGACTGGGCGAAATTGATGAATTATCTCAGTCGCACGAATGGAACTACATACCCACGAAAGTAAATATAGCCGACAAAGCTACGAAAATACATACTTACGAACTGAGCCCTGACTGCGAGTGGTTCCGGGGTCCTCGATTCCTGTACACGCCTCTTGAAGAGTGGCCGAAGTTCGAACCTGAAAAAAGTGAAATAAATAACGAAATGTTACAAGTTAACATAACAATATGCACTGACAGTAGCTGTGACTTACCTGTTCCTGTTCCTGACCCGTCGAGATTTTCGTCTTGGATCCGTTTATTGAGATGCATGGCAAACGTATTGCTATTTATAGAAAAGTGTAAAAGAGCGCGCAATGCTCAACTCACCACGGAGATAATGCGGCGCGCTGAGACTGCGCTGCTGCATTATTCACAAGCGAAGACGTTTCCTGAAGAAATTTACCTACTGAAAAATGGTAAACCTATTGAGTCGAATAGCCGCCTGCGTAAATTAACGCCCACACTTGACAAATGCTTGCTATTACGCGCCAATGGAAGGATAGACGCGGCCTCGGATGTCAGCGTAGACCTGAAAAGACCTATAATTTTGGACGGCCGTGACTGTATCGCCAGATTGATAACAAAACACTACCACGAGAAAGCGGGACATGGCTGCAACGAGACTGTTGTAAATGAAATTCGCCAGAAATACTGGTTGCAGAATTTAAGGCCCACGGTGCGTACAGTCGCGTCGAGATGCTTGCTCTGTCGAATCAAAAAGGATAAGCCTACGAATCCACGTCTGGGAGACCTACCCGAGGCTAGACTTGCCCACCACCAAAGACCATTCACGCACTGTGGAGTCGATTTATTCGGCCCCTTACATATTACAAATGGCCGCCGCCACGAAAAGAGATATGGCGTATTATTCACGTGCCTAACGATAAGGGCGGTACACATTGAACTGGTGCCTTCGCTGTCAGCTGATTCATTCATAATGGCCTTAAGGCGTATGGCAGCACGGCGTGGTTGGCCCTACCGAATGTACTCTGATAACGCTACCAACCTGAGGGGTGCTGAAGGCGAGCTGAAAAAATCCTTTGCTGAAATTAACGAATCAGACTCTACGAAGAACGAGCTAACTAACCGAGGGCTCGAATGGCATTTCATTTGTCCTGCTAGCCCTCATCATGGAGGGGCGTGGGAGCGACTCGTACGCAGCCTGAAAACGGCCCTGAAAGTAGTCCTGAAAGAAAGAGCACCACGAGAAGAAATTTTGATCACGTTGCTTGCAGAAGCTGAAAATTCAGTAAACAGTCGTCCGTTGAGCCACGTTTCAGTAGATCACAATTATCCTGAAAGCTTAACGCCTAACCACTTCCTCCTTGGCTCTTCAAACAATTTACCGATCCCTGGAGAATTTAATGATATCGACATGTACAGGAAAAAGTCGTGGAGAATCGCGCAAAGACTGACTGACATGTTCTGGCAGCGCTGGATGCGCGAAGTGCTGCCGGCCCTCGTGCCGCGACAGAAATGGTGCAACGAGGTCCCGAACCTAAAACAAAGAGACGTCGTGGTTATCGTAGATCCTGCATCGTCTAGAAATACGTGGCCTATGGGACGAATTGAGAGCGTACACCCTGGCGCCGATGGACGCGTACGCGTCGTGGATGTAAAGACAAAAACTGGGACCCTTACGAGACCTGTGACCCGTTTAGCCCTGCTCCCCACAGCTGATGATGATTGTCCTTAGTAGGACAATGGGGGGGAGGATGTAGACGACCTGAAGCACTGCACCTGAAAATAAAGAGATAAAATTAAGATTAGGGTAGAAAAATATTATGTTTACAAATGTAGGTACTTACCTGTTTGGACTGCCTTGTTTGTATGTGTGTTTTTAATAAAGCCGTGTACGGGCGCATGAATATGTGTGCAACGCCTGTCCAATGAGCCAATGACAGGGCAGTACGCTTTCGAAAGCCGAACGACTCGCACATATGCTCCTGCACCTACGCACTTTAAACTCATTTGCCTTACTTACTGTTTTACAATCATCCATCTATATCCGGTGCCTGCTACATCAGCTACAACCAGTAAGATACCCTTTAAGATAGTGCATCTTTTGTACATTGTCTATGGATTCGTTATTATGTACTAACGATTCGAACAAATCCCGAAACGTTACCCATTCGAGGTATTTACCCGAAAAGGTTGGAATCACAATTTTAGGTAACTTCACAGACGTCGAGACAGTTCCTGAAGGCTGCGAAAACTCTTTAGCCTTATCAGCTTTAACTCGTTTAAAATTATTAGCGACAGATTTTAGTACAACCTTATAATCAAAGTATAATTCTTGCGTTACATTATACACATCATTCGACATGTATTCAGTTGCCTGTAGATTCTCACCAAATTTTTCGACAAGTTTTTTATGATTTATACAAAACTCAAGCCACAATGCTTCTAAATTTTCTAACCTTACATCTACATACGACTCGGTGATGCGTTCTTTAGGAGATTTTTTATAATTTTCCAAACCTTTAGATATTCTACTCGAAATATCCATTTGTGATGCTATTAACCCATTAATTTTTTTTCTTTTTCAACTAATACTCGACACGTAAATAACCAAACCCGCAATTTAGATAATAACTTTAGATGTATTGATTTTAAATTGCTCTCTCAAACTTTCCAAGTCCAACTAAATAAGTACTTGAAAAATTACAAGTCCATAGAATGAAATCTCAGAATTTTATAAGTCCCTATAATAAGATTTTAAAATTTTACAAGTGTTTGATCAATTAAATTTCTAAGTAAAATTGGGTATAGGTTCCCCGTAGTAACCACTTTTCTTAAATTATTTTAAGTCTAAAAGTTCTACTGCAATTTTTAAAGTTATTTTACTAATATTAATAAAGTTCACTTTTGCTTGACTCTTCAATGCACTATGAATTTTTCAAAGTTAAAATACTTCTTTCAATAAGGTTCAATATTGATCACTTTTCTCACTGATAAATAAACAGTAAACAGTTTTTAAAATAATAAAATCACTCACAATTTGTCCGATGTAAACACGTCACCTCTCTCTCTCTCTTTCGCGTACTGCTGTCTCGCTCGCACCGTCCCACGATCGCCGCTGTCACTGACGTCCTTCCGGTACCTCCCTCTGTTCCGGCTGCAGTTCGTCCAGTCTCACACTAGGCGCCGCCTGCTGCTTGAATCCGTCCCGATCAGCAATCCACTGTTCGTAGGTACGGTGTAAACAATTCTCACGAATTGTTTGATTTGGATACGCAAAAATCGCACTTGTCTCGTATACAACCGATTCGAAGGACCAATGAATGAAACAAAGGCTTCAATCTCAAGTGGTGTAATAGTTCAACGATTCAACTTTGTACAGGGTAGGTCATAATGTTAAGAAAAATCTTAACAGCGCGATTCAGCTTTAGCACGCCACCGTACAGCGACATCTAGTGGCGCCTTTGTAAACTACATATATGAATCACTATTGATCTTACGACTATTCATTTTAAAGTTACATTCTATAAAAAATGAGATGATTATAACTAACAAGAATAATATTAACGTCGTGGTGAACGGAACATCATGCTCAACCTACAATACGGTTGTACACTACTTACCTTTTAACTATAAAGATACATACGTAACTATATAAAGATTATAACCACTCTCTCTGACCACTTATTACATTAGAAAGATGGTTTTTGTATTTACACACTGATTGACAAGAAAGATACATCGATACTCAAAGAGATAAGCCGGGAGGATCTAGAAACTTACACATATTTCATTTGTTTGTGCGAACACAGCGAAACAAAAGAAAGAAGTCCCGAACAGCAGAGTGGCGTTCGTGAGGGCTTGGACTGCGCGACAAAGGGACTCTGCCCGGAGGCGGAATAGAAAGTAATGATTTCGGTAAAGTCGTGACATGTCAAACAGACAAATACAGCCAATACAGAAAAATACAAAACAAAATGCCAACAAAAAACCAATAGGTACAACATAATTATTATTAGTTGCAACGTTCTGTATCCCTTATGGTTGGAATTTTTTTGACTGTATTTTTCATATATTATTATTATATTAATTTAAAAACTTGGTGATACAAGAATATACAGAAAATCTAAAAAATATGACTAACCATTGATCGGACCGGATTCTTGACAATCCGTGTTTGGTGTATGGGCACGTGAGACGAAACTGAATGTCAAGGATCCGGGTTCGCGAATGTTTTACTGGAAATATTTTTGTTTCAGTGAGTATTTAAAGTATACTAACAGTTACATTTTAACGGGCAAACCGCAAAAATAAAAGTAAAAAATAGAAAAATACGTAAGTACACAATACATACTCCATTGAAAACAGTACATACAATAAAAAATCCCCTCCACTAATCCCCTTCCCCCCTCTTTTATAAAAACCATTATATATAAAAACCATTTTAATTATTGCAAGCTTTTCTGCTGGTTATAATTTTTGGAATTCGGGACACTAAATAAAAGTTTGAAAATGTAACACACTCAGTCTTGCAACAATATTTCCTTATGCTTGTGAATCATTACCAGACATACGCTACTTAAATCAATAACGGTCTGATTTCATTGAAATGAATTCGAGGCAGGATTTACTTTTAAAATTATTTCAATATTTATAGCGGGCCGGTCGCACAGGCGCGGTGCAAGCCACGAGCGGCAGCGGGTGGGTAAAAAACCTGGCCAACAGCGAGTCGGACTCGTGGAACTAAGCCCTAACCTAACGTCTTCTGCGTTTTTTCCTTAACTTGTGAGACCTTGCTTCGAGCCAAATTTTATGATTTTTTTATTTTTTTATACAACGAGGAAGGCAAGCGAGCAAGCACCTGATGGTAAGTGATCACCACTGCCCATAGACACCCGCAACTCCGGAGGGTTTGCAGATGCGTTGCCAACCTAGAGGGCTAAGATGAAATGCCTCTTGTGCCCGTAATTACACCGGCTGTCTTACTCTCCACACCGGAACACAACAGTGCAAGCACTGCTGCTTAGCGGCAGGATTAACGAGTAAGATGGTGGTAGCGATCCGGACGGACCTCGCACAAGGTCCTACCACCCGCAAAATGATTCTAGGTCAATGGTTGTAACTATTGATTTATTTAAGATTGCCAGACATACGGACGGACAGACGGACAACGGAGTCATCCCATATCATCCAAGTTTTTTTTCCTTTTATACAGATCTCTTATTGTACTTCTCTCGAGGGCCACAACATTTGCGAGAGGAAAAAGCTTTTCATCTTAGTCCTCTAGGTTGGCAACGCTTCTGAAATCCCTTAGGTGTTACGGGTCCATGGGCAGCGGTGATCACTTACCATCCGGTGACCCACTGGCGCTTTTGCCTTCCCTAACCTAAAAAAATGGATCGTACCTTGTACTTCACACAACAATGTCACCGGTTCCTGACACGCTGCCGACACGTTAATAATATCAATAGGAATCAAACTCCTATGAAAATACATAGCAATCTCTACAAACTTTTGATGGGTGTAAAAATATGCAGTGCTTGTATCTACTTAAGCCAGAGTGGTGATTCTAGGACCGACCACGTGTTGTCAGCGAGACACCTACTGGTAGCTTCGCCGCCGCTTACTGCAACATCATCGGTCGTCGCCCCCCCGCCGCTCGTCGCCCCGCCGCCGCTCGTCGCCCCGCTGCCGCTCGTCGCCCCGCCGCCGCCTGTGCCCGCTCCCGCCACGGCGCGGCACGGATTCATAATGCCGCGACCAGCGGCGCGCATACCGAATGAGGACTAATTCCGCCGTCACAGCGACACACCACAACTTCCCTCCGCAATATTATTGTTAGAGCAATATGAATTCGCTTGTTTTTAATACCGTGATTTTGTTAGACCTTCAAACCGTAAGGGGCTCCCGAACTTTTCGTAATGATGTTCCGCAACTTAAAAACCTGTCCTTCTAACTAAGACCTCGGAGGGTCAAGTACTACTTCACGAATGCTGCGTAACGTAAAGTCGAATAGTAAACGTTGTCGAGTTTGTGTGACGTTTGGAACAGTGCCCGCCCGTGAGCGTATTTGGAACTAAAATTTAGTATGAGGTTTCTCGATCTCGATACAATAACCGCAACGTTACACAGCTTTCGTAAAGTCGAGCTCGACCCTCAGTCCTGTCTAATAACTTATTGTCTACCGAGTCTACCGAGCACGAGTATTCGAATGCTCTACTTAACGTGATCGAGTGGAGCGATATCGGGAAAAAATTTATGACGTTTGGTATAGCGCCGCCCGTGAGCGTATTTAGTACTATAATTTAACATGAAGTTACGAAGGATTCGAATATTCGTGCTCGGGGCTCTGGTCAAGGAAAATGGAATAAGTCATATTGCAATTCACAGAACTGTATCAGGATAGAAGGACAGACTATCGATTTTTATGGAAACCGAGCGTGTAACATTTTGCCTCGATATTTTAGGACAAAGAGTACTTAAACCGATGCAACGAAATAAAATACTTCGATTAACAGTTCCAACTCTCTTGATGTTGTTGTGGTGGTGTTTAAATAGTTAATTATTCAACAAAAAAGGCATTCTGTTTCTTAAAACCAGGTCGTCAAGGACTGAAGTTAGCGGCGAGCAACGAGGTTCTCAGCCCTTCTTTTCGACACACCCTTCCCTTCTATTTCGACATAGTTCTGTGCTTCAATCTCATTCGATGCTATGCTGCGGTTTGCACAGGGGTAAGAGCCAACAGACCGCAAGAGACCGGCATCCAAGCGGCCCATCAAAAGTGATTGCCTCGTCTGTGAGCAGCTGAAATACGAAAGGATTGGTATCAACAGGAAACCATCTCCAGTAAAGCGAGCAGTTGTAACTAGAAGCGGAGATCCAGTTGAACAGCAAGCTCAGCTAAAATAATAAAGACGCCGTCCGGTTCAATATCCATTTGTCAGCGCGGCTTACGGCCGGCTCCAGGGCGCCGCGGCCGGACCGGACACTGCGACGGATGTAATCCTTGAAAATCTGGGTGGATTTTGTCTATTATTACGCCAAAAAATGCTCACATTTAAATGAAGTCACTAAGAAAGTACCTAAAGGTAGAATAAGATACTTTGCGTCTTACATTATACAAAAACAAATGGGCATCGTGTGTAAGTAATCGTTGTTTAAACCGTTGGAGACAACCCTTAGAACAATATAATTGGCAATTAACGCAGCGATTATTCTCACAGAGAAACAATAACAGTTTTAAATGATTCGCGGTTAACCTTTAAGGTAATCGAGGTCAATATCCCGTTTTCATTATGTCTCTCACAGAGAAACTTTAAACCAGGACTTAGTATGTACTCGGTACTTTAATGGTTATAGTTATACGCAAGCGAGACAAGAGTTATACAAAACAGACATGTAGCAAAAATGGTTATGTACATTACTTTGGGTAATTAGAAGAGAACGAATATTTCTGAAAGAAGATAGCATAAGTTTCGAACAGCATTTGCTACGGCGTAGCATTTACTACGGCGTAGCACCTGCTACGCGGCCGGCAAGCTGCAGGGGCGACTGCGCGTGCGACGATCTTTGCCTGCTCAAACAGGGATGCCTGCCGGGTAGAATCTGTCTTTTTTATTTTTATAGAGAAATTTATGTATAACAGTTATGTTAATGGTATTTTTCAGTGAAAATAGTTTCGTTTGTTTTCATATTACACACAAGAAGACAAATGAGTTTTTCGCGACACTTAAATGGCTACAAACAGCAATATACCATACAGAATAAGGCAATTCAGGCCTAGTGACATCCTGCAACTCGTCATTTATTACAGAGACCGTGAATGCGCGAAACGGGTTGTTCGGTGGCTTCCGCTTCACGGTTTCTCGCTGGGCAGCCCTGGCTGCAGCTGTTCATAGGATTGATATGGCTTGGGTTCACCTGCGGCTGCGGCAAAACTTGGCCGAGCGAGCGCTCGGGCGGTCGCTCAACCGTAACTAGTTTCGTGATTTGTTGGCGCGATGCGATGCTATAATGCAAATTTCCCAAATTGTATTTATTGTTCAATATCCTACAGGGGTAATTACAGAGCGTTGCATTGGTATTATTGCCTCATTATTATGCGATATGTAGGAATAACTACAATCAGCAGCAGAAGTACCTGAGTAACCGAAGTGGTGACAATGATCTAAGCACGGCTCTATCGTTATAGACACAAGAGCTTGTGCAGATCATTGTGACCGCTCCGGTTGCTTAGTTACTTTTGCTGCAGACTGTACAACCCTGCGTCTCTCGTCCGCTATCCTAAGTGTGAAAGTGACACCTATTGTTTGTTAGTTTTGCCTTCACACCTTAACTACTCAGCCATTTACATGAAATTTTGCATGCATAATGACAGAGGTACGGAGGACACATTGGTACGTTTCATCTTCCACTGCAAGCTTGCTTGCATGCTTGCATTTTTGCTTGCTTACTTGCATGTTTGCTCACATGCTTGCATGCGTCCTTAAAATGATTATGCTTCACGCGAGCTAAGTAAGTTACGTTATTTTAATGTGTATAAGAAGTAATAAGAGCTACAAAAACAAGTTGAATTCATTAAACTTAAAATACATACATATAAATGTAGAACACGATCCTTTTTCATTGCTGTCAAATGTATTGAAATTGCTTCAATGGCCTCCAAAGCTTTTCTTTACAAGTAAGATGCGAAGTATTTTCTTTTTACCACAAATAAGTACCAATACCTGTAGCAGCTCTGAGGCGCGAGTTGTAAATATTGAAATGGAATATTTGGACCCTTTCATCCCCGGGCCGAGCCGGGGGACCGGGATCAACCGGCTGCGGGACCAAATAGGACCTAAAATGTAACCCGAGGCCGCCGTCCCGCCTCGGCTGTGATCGACAATGCAGATTTGTTGAGTTTTTATACCGAATATCACAATATCTGAATAGTTTACCTAAAACTTAATATATCTACACGAGTAAATGTAATAGACTTATGCTTGCTTTTCCAAATATTAAGAATTCGGCAACAAAGAAATTGTGAAATACATATGTATTGATTTAAACTTTCGCGATTTTCACACATTATAAAAACCAAGACCAAGACCAAGTGCGGGTAGTTCGAGGAACCCGTGCAGCTAGGAGATGTTGATACCCGCCTCTTCAGTCCTTTCGAGACCATGGACGCAACGTCGCGTCCGAAACGTCGAGGTATTTAAATTCAAATTTAAATATAAAAATTTTTACGCGATTAAGTCCCGAGTATCACGATAATGTGTGAAATACATAATGCAAGTATGGACGTAAGCCATGAAAGCGGCGTTTGGCTTGGAAAACGGTAAGTTAAACCACTCACCCTCCATTTATAATCACTGAAGCTACTTTTAAACGAGCTAAGTTAAAAATCCAGCATTAACTAGAGGTCCATTGTTGCAGAATTCTACATGGCGTCCGCGCCAAAGCACCCGATTATCCCCAGGTCGCCGCGTTAAAAATTATACGGCACACGTTAAGCCTTGGCGGCGCGCCAAGTCTCGGGACTCCTGTGCCCTAAGCACGACTTGTCGAATCCTGCGTCACGTAAACTCGAATAGTAAACTATGACGAGTTTGTATGACGTTTGGAACAGCGCCCGCCCGTGAGCGTATTTGGAACTAAAATTTAGTATGAGGTTTCTCGATCTCGATACGATAACCGTAACGTAACGCAGGATTCGTAAAGTCGTGCTTAGGGCACTGGGCTCAAAGTTTGTGAGAAAGGAAACATTACACAGCACTATTGAAGTCCAACACTCGATTTATTTCAATACGCAGCATCCATAGTAGGAATACTAACTCGGTGCACCGGCCTTCTATGTTTTTTTAGAAAGGTTTATACTTATAGCTATTTCATTTTAGTACGTTAATGACAAAAAGTGGTGTGCATACGGGATGCCTCACTGCTTTTACTGCGCTCGCTGCACTCGTGCTGGTGACGGCTCGCTAAGCCCGCTGAGTTATGCGCTCGGAAACACCCGCGAGCCGCTGTTTCAGTCTAACAATGAAATGCAGTAACACATGCCTTGCAAATACGTCTTATTAAAGTTGCTAGTAAGCAATAAGTAGATACTGATTCTGAGACACGGTAAGATCGTAAAGTTGGACAAAAACAAGCATTAGGTACCAGTTTTGACTGCAAGTCTTAGGTACGATTTATTCGTACACGTTTACACTTAGGAAAAGCAAACCGGTGAGAAATCGTGTGAAAATAATCGGCAGTTAATTGGTTGTTTAATATTTACAAATTTTTTCCGGATCCATCACATTGGCAGAGGCTTAACTTTCTGATTTCTAAACCCACACATTAAAGTAATTATTCTATTTCTATTCAATATGACTGTGAATATGACATAGGGAACTCAGATGCATGAAAAAGTTGAAACGAGCTACAGGTATCTACTAGTTTATAAATTCTGTAGGCAACTTAAGCTTGAAAGTGGCTTTAATAAAAAAAATAATAACATTGGTTCACATCAGTAACGTGAATGTCGTGTTGTACTCGGCAAGATCAGGACTGGTGGCTGGCACGCTGTAGGTGGTGGTGGCGAGGAACGGGTCGAGGCAGAGCAGCTGGTCGCGCGGGTCGTCCCAGCCGCCGTTGCCGTGCGGCGGCGCGCGCAGCCGCGGCTCCACGCGCCCGCCCGGGCCCGCCAGGAACACCGAGCGCACACGCGTCGGGAACAGCTTCAGGCGCGGCAGCGGCGCGGGTGCCGCCAGCACGCGCGGCGCCACGCTGGCCACCATGCTGACGTGCCCGCGCGCCAGCGCCGCGAACACGTTCAGCAGCGAGTAGCTCCAGCTGGCGTCGTCGTACGCGCAGTACAGCGCCGCGCGCGCCTCCACCTGCCGCCACGTCGAGTGGTTGAACGCTAGCCCGCGGTCGTACGGCGGCCGCCACGGCTCCACCGTCAGCGCGTTGAAGTCCGGACGGCTACCCAAAGGTCTTCCCAGGGAGATCACTTCAGCATCGGGATGGTAGGCCAGCGCTCTCTGCGCATACTGCATCATGTAGAGCAGATCTGGTGCGACGTAATCGTCCTCCTGCAGGAACAGAACGAGCCGATCGGACTTGCCGGTGAGGTAGTGGTTGAAGAGGAAGTGCGCGGTCCACCACCAGTGCTGCTTGTGCTCGGCGCGGTCGCCGCGCGCGCAGTCCGGGCTGGCGGCGGGGTCGGCGCCGGGGAAGCTTTCAGGGAATAACTGGCGCGAGTGGGGATAGAAGATTTGGAGCACGCGACAAAAACGAACGCTCCTCACGAGGGTATTCAGTTTATCGTCGTAGAAGCTGTGCGAGACTACCAGCAGGGCGGCCTCGATGCCGGTCGCCTCCGCCAGCGCGAGCAGCAGGCGCTGCAGCGGCACGGCGCCGCGACCCGCCTGCACGGCCAGCACGACGCCCGTGCCTTCGCCCGGGAACCGTTCCGCGTTGCGGACGCGCCGCTCCGAGTTGAGCCGCTCCACGCGCGCCGCCAGCACCTCCGCGCTCACCGCCGGCCCCCGCACCGCGTACCCCTCCTCCAGCATCAGGTAGTCGTCCTCCGCCGGCGCCATATTGATGATGACGCTGTGCGCCTTCGTTACCGCGTAACAGATAAATATCACCAGAAGAGTGCTCACCGCACAAATCACTTCATGGCCCCGTAACCTGCCTATGATCGATTTAAATTTGATATTAAATTTCATCATTGGTAATTATTTACTATGCGCTTCAAAATCTGTCAAAATGTCTTGCCAAACGTGTGCCAAACAAACTTTTAAATTGAAGACATCCGAGTTCACGGGCGCGTGAAATGGAACCAAAGAGACCGCAAACAAAAAGTCGAAAACGAACTGAAAAACAAACAAGAGCCGTGTTTTTCCAATAAAAAGCTTAGCTAAAAAAAGGGAAAAAGAAAGAACGGATGAACAAATTGAAGCGATACATTAATCGACACCTTACTTAGCGAAATCCAGACTTAATGGAAAAAAATTGTAGACGAAATCTGCGGGCGACGAGCGGCATGGCGGGCGCGCGGCTCGCCCTGGGACTACTTTGCTTCGTCGCGGTCTTTATTTTTTGTCCGGGAAAATTCAATTTGACTAAGTATCGCTTAAGTACTTTTGCATTATGGGCTTACGATTCCCTTTTATTCTTTACGAGGCTAAGTAGCGCCAAGGGCTCATCCGGAGCGAATAAATAATATTCCGCCGATAACGGCCTTTATATTGACAGTAATTCGGAATTACCGCCGCCCACTCGCGCCGAGTGCTGCTTAATCACGCAATAAAAGGGACAATGATTGTGAAATCTTTAGTGTCCTCTAAAGCAAGCCCCGCCCGGCTCGCGAATAATGGAATTAAATAAAAGCCATCGGACGGCGGGAATAAATCAGAAAGTTGTTGAGCGGGATTAAACGCAGAGGCGGCCCGCGGCGACGCTGCCGCGGCCGCGCTTGCATTATATTACACGGCGAGCCCGCGACTTTGTCTGCTATAATAATAGTATTTCGACTTTAGGTGCTGTTAAATTTGGAGGTCTTTATTAGGAATCCTCATCTCACCTCAACTGACACATCTCACAGTAACATCACTACGGACGTCGGCCATCTTCCTTGTTCCATATTTTCTTCCTTGTTCCATTTAAATTGAAATTATTAGTAATCTAACTAAGTACTGTTTCAATGTAAAAGTGGTACTGGTTCACATACGAAAATGTTTTGTTGATGTCCTCAGGCCCAGAGACGAGAGCACAGAATCCGTTGCGGGGTCAGAGTAGACATTGATACAGCTGTAAAAACTCGAAGCCTGCTTCACATTTCGGTTTCTGACTTAGCTTGTTCCCAACGTCAATGACTTGGGCAATGGCTGGAAGAGGTCCCTTTTCAGGGATAAGTTCACCTTCGTACCTTTTTGTCTCTGTAGGTACCTATTTATTTTTAATGTTTGTGTGCAGTAAACAATTTACATACATACTACAGTCCGCGCGCGAGCTCCGATGAATCGGGGCTGGGTTTATTTAAAATTCTATAATTTCATAATTATTTATATGAGCTGGTGTTGTTTTTATTTAAATGAGCCAATGAAATTATTCTTTAAGTAGGCATGTTAAGTATGTAGGTATTTGATAAAATAAAGCAAACCCAGCCACCGATTCCTCCGAGCTCGCGCGCGGACTGTACGTTTCCTCGATCCAAAGAAATATTTCCACACCAGGTAACATCCAAAAATATTCCATGGCGGCTTCGATAACAGTGTGTGTAAGGAGCCGTTGTGTTGTATAAGTTGTGCGTGTGTGTTGTGTTGTTGTATACCCGACTAGCTAGCTAGAATACCTGTCTGTCACTTGCCACGGTAATCCGACGACTGACAGGGGTCCACGCCCCCCCCCCCCCGTCTCTGTTTGACGAGGATTACACACCTCCGTGTAATTACTTTTAAAGTATTAGCTCTTGTCTGTATCGCCAGTGAGCTATGCCGCTGTGGAATTATAATCGTAGATAATTCAGCATACGTCCTTATAGGGACTGTATTATGTAGATGTGGAATAGTGAAATTTAGCTAGGTGCTTATATGACACAGACTAAGATGCAGGTGAAGGCATTGAATTTTCCCTTCGGAGAGGCATGGAAAAGCCTACTAGAGGAAGGACTACGGAGTCCGAAACATGTCGGGCTATACTCGACTGATATACGTGAGTGGTCCGTTTATTTCACTATGACTGTCCTATTGTTTTAACATTACCTACCTAGTTTTAAACGAGATCTAATTAAAACTGATTGAATCAGGCGTTACTATCTGAAGGTCCGTGAGCTATAACCAACTTAGACAAGTTGAAAAACCACCGACATTGTCATTTCAAAGTTCAATATTTCAGAAAATTATTAGTCAAGAACCATCCAGATTAAACTAGCTTTCGATGAAAAAAGCCCCATCAAAATCGGTCCATCCGTTTTGGAGCTATGATGCCACAGACAGGTACAGTACAGATACACAGGTCAAACTTATAACATCCCTCTTTTTCGTCGGGGGTTAAGAATCTGCGACAGGCTTCGTCATAATTACCAAAACGAAAGTCGCAACCACCAATGATATTACAGCAGAGTATATAATATTATGTATGTATGTAAACCTAATATCATTAAATAAACACCTTTTTAAAAACATACGTACAGTGGAACGTAGAACCTCCTCCTTTTTTGAAGTCGGTTAATTAGCTTTGTGTGCCGCGAGCGTCGCGATTGCCCGCTCTTTGGGCATCGGTCAAACCAGACAAATAATAAAATCATGCTTATCGTTATTTTATATTTTTGCATAGGTGTAACGAAATGGTCCTGCTTACATTTTTTTATTAATACCCATAGTTTTTTATTTATTTATTTGAGCCTTCAGAATCTTCAGACGCCTAATCAATAGTGAATGGTGCAAATAGTGCAATGAGCCATTTTGCCCGAGAATGATTTATTCTTATGCCCGAGACGCTAAGTGCATCCCCCCGAGCCGGAGGCTGTCAAGTACCTACTGTCCGGTTTAAAAGGTGCTTTCTCCCAGTTGAGGTGTTCCCAGCTACTTGCAGCAGGGCGGTCTTCAAAACGCGTATAAAAAGGTTTATGCAGGGTCGGCAACGCGCGAGTTATACTTTTGGTGTTGCAAGCGTTCGTAGGCGGCGGTAATTGCTTAACATCAGGCCATCCTCATGCTTGTTTGCAACCAACGTGGTATTAAAAAAAAGGTTCATCATCATCATCATCATTAACCTATATTAGGTATTCCAATGCTGAACAAAGGGCCACCCGCCTACCCTAATGAGCTTCATAGCGCTCTGTCTTCAACTTTCTGAATTCTGCATCTGTCTGCAGTCTTTCGCAGACCGTCATCCCTGACCTACACTACGTTTGCCAAGTCCTTAAAACGTCTGTCTCTACCTACGCTTAAAACCAAAGATCTTAAAACAATCGCTTATGCGCCATCTGCCGGGATAAAAAGTAAGTTTCTCTTATAATGACCATAATCGATTTTGCCTACGACGCCTAAAACATTGATTGTCAAAAGGATCCAGGCGTGATCCAGATGGATCGGAGTATTTTTTTGTTGAAAACATCAAGTTTGATAAAATAAGGATAAAATAGATACTATGAATATTTATTTTGTAATGTTGGCTAAATTGAGAACAATTCCAAAAAAAATATAGTCTACTCGAACGCACTACGAAATTATTATTTTATACTGGCAACCCTGCATAACAGTTCGTTCAGAAATAATTGTTGGCTTTGCTTTTGTTTACCCTACGCATTGTCACTTATCTGATTAACACAAAGGATCTATTTTTTACATGATGATTTCAATGATTAGAAATACGTGACAAAAGAATAGATCTTATCCCACGAAAGCGACGGCATCTCGTCGAACAATGTTTACGTCGCGTTCATGATCGGCGTATCGAACAACCGCTGTCAGCTGTGCTCGCCCGACAACCGAACTGTCAGATGGTGAATAGTAAAGGAGCGGTAGTGAGATTATTTTTAATAAATATGTCTTTTCATTCGCAATATCACACTCATAGGTAATCGCCGCGTGGTAGCTCAAAGGTGTCAGCCGTAGCACGTTCAGACTGCCGATCCCGGCAGCAGGGCCGGCCGCAATATGAGTTCGAGGGATCGGGACACAAAGTCGCTGCAAGACAAGTTGAAAGTGTTCTTCAAGAAAGGCGCGTCGGGTGAGTTGGCGTTGCAGAGCGAGCGGCGGAGCGCGGGCAGACGAGCCGGCCGACAGGGCTGACGCGCGTGTTTGTTGCAGCGCCGCTGCCGGCGGGGCTAGAGCTGGTGGTGTCGGCGGAGCTAGAGCGCGAGCTGCGCGCGGAGGCGCCGGCGCGGCGGCTGCGCGCGCTGCGCGACCTTGGCGAGCGCGCCCGCACTACCCGCATCCAGCAGGTACCCTCCAACCCCCAATAAACCCACTACTATGAAGTACCGTCATTTGGCGTTACTTGTGCTTGTCGAGTTTGACGACCTCTTTAGCGTCTTCTAGAATCAATCCTTCCTTGTTTGCAGCTGCAGCTGGTACTGCCAAGTTTTGCTATTATTGTTACTAAAGCAAAAGTATTCAAAACAATTCAAATCAACACAATAAAGTAGCAGTTTCACTCTAGCAACCCAACTCATCGGGGTTCTCAAAGCTAAGAAATAGTGCATCAAATGCAGCATCATATAGCTACATCTTATAGTAAAACCATTTGGTAACCATAACAATACATGCTGATGCAATAGCCATAGTTGTTTACAATCACTGTAATCATGCTGCGGAACACAGACTAGCCACATATTTCATGTGGATAATTTTAGACTTGTTTGCGTGCTACATGCTGATGTCATTGTTATTCACTGCCTATCATGATTTTGTTTTGTATTTCTTATTATACCCTCATTTGAAAATAATACATTGACTTTTGTGTTCCTTATTTCTGCTGCCTGTCTGTTCAGATTGAGAATAAATTGCTATGAAACTTACCTCTGAAACTGTCTAGTTTCTGGTAACAATTGTATAATTTCAAAGCAAATTAAATTATTATGTGTATGTCCCAGTATTGGGAATGTTGTTCCCTTGTTGACACGGTTTTGTGTTCATTTTATTTCTGAAATTAAGTATTTCTGTTCTACAGACAAAAAATGCATCTTTAGTATTGTACATGTCACACAGAGAAAATTTTACAGCACAGCAACATAGAATTCATAAATAATAGAAAGTTCATAGAATTGCCCATGACAGTACAGTTGATAAGACGGATATTTAGGCCAGTGAAGTTGCCTGAATGAGATTGCTCTGATGCAATAAGGCTATTGTTTACTGTGTAATGTTCTCTGCTTTGTTTATTAAATATGTGATGTTCATCAGAATCATTGTAAGTATTGCAGAAAAATGCTTTGATGAACATTCAAATTTAAATAATAAAATTGTAGGTACTCAATTGATTAAATGCCCATGTAATCAAAGGGATCCCTTTCTCAATGACAAACTTGCTAGTAGATGGTAATTATGAACTCTAACCTGACATAATTGAATCACAAAATGAGATCTGGCATTTTAACACAGTTTTACATATCACACCCATGAAAATACCACACGAAAACAGTATAAATCTGTCCATTGTTTAAAAAATTAAAAGAACAAAAAACCCAACTGCAAATACAATTCAAATTTAAAAAGAGAAAATCAAGCTCAGTAATAAAATTTTCTTTATGCATACACAGCAATTACGTATTTGACTGATATAAAAACGAAATAATTTTACTCTACCACTTGTTAAAATAATCGTAAGAAAGGGAGGCCTAACTTACTGCAATTCAGATGATTAAATAACAGTTTTAAATGATTCACGGTTAATTGCATTGCAATCGCGGTCAATATCCCGTTTTCATTATGTCTATCTATCTATAAAATTTTTACAAGATGTTAAAAAAGGCATTGTCAAAGTGTATGTCAACTTGTTTAAATTGGCAATCTTGTATTATGAAAACCAAAGTAAGATAATAATGCCAGCTTCACACAAAGGCAGATTGTGACAGTGTCTTGGCATGCGTATTCACACAGCAGCTGCTCTGTGCTGTCCACTCTTCTGCCTCACCGTTCCGCCTCTGTGTGAAACCTACCGACTTCAGTACTTTGTTTTAAAAGCTTTTATTTACTTTCGTTTATCCTGGAGTCTGTCTATAAAGAACTATGACAACACAAAATCAACCATATGTTTGTCTGGTAGAGATCGCTCTGTGGCGATAAGGCCGCCCATTGCTACCTTGTGTTTTCTTTGTGCCTTATTTCTTGTATTGCCTGTTACATAGTGTTCAATAAAGAGTTATTGTATTGTATCAACAAAAAAACTATAATCACCAAAAAATCATTTCATCATCAGTTCATCTGCTACTAAATAAATCAGTCTAGCTGAGATGCTGCCTTATAAAATGTTGCATATTAAAGAAACGTATTTTTTTTTTGTTACATATATTATTGTGTTGCCTCTAAGGCCTCTAAGCCATAAAACTATGTAGTTTCATACGAATTTGCTTCCTAGTTATGCCATGTTAGCGTCTCATTAATATATTTTCTTTTTTCGCTAGAACTATTGCTGTGTTGCCTCTAAGAGATAGAACTTTGCAGTTTATTACGTGTGTGTGGTCTAGTAATCGAAAACTATTGGGGATGCTACTAGAACTGCCTGTAAACTTTTCAACGCCAAGGATGCTTAAAAGCGTTATGAGCCGACGTGCCTACGACGCCACCGGCGCTTATAGGCGTCCGGCTGCACAGTGCAAATGCGACCTACGAACGTGTGCTTAAGGTTTAAGTCCGTTGACGTTATGCCAACTTGGCGTGTGGATGACGTTTCTATGCGTCGTTGGCGTTAATTTGTGAGATACCAGAAATGGACGTGCTAGACACACACGTCACCATTTCCAGGGCGGCGTGGAGAAACTATGGACATGGACACGAGACCTACTGGACGATACCAACACGGAGAACCGTCAGACGGCGCTGTGGTTCCTAAGCTGCCTGGCGGAGGGGCAGCCGGAGTGCTCGGTGATGCGCACCATCTACTTCCGGTTCCTGCGCGACACGCACGCGCGCCACCCGCCCGAGGACGACCCGCTGCGGTTCAAGCTGCTGCACACCCTGACCAACGCCGGCCGCAACATTGAGTGCTTCGAGGAGCAGGTGGGTGCACTTGTACCCGCGCCCTGGCACACGGCAAACCTTGTCCAACCCATGGCCCTATGTCACCAACATCACCATTGTCAGTTTACATTGACAAGTCGAATTACATTTCATTGCCAATATGAAGCTCGCTAAAGCAAAAGCTTTTCAACAATTAATACTGAATTTTGTTGACTGATGTCAAAATAAAATAATTTTTCATTTTAACTTATCAAGCTTCCGAAAATACTCATAAAAAACCGATGCCTGACTTATTACTGCAATTAATTTAACAAAAACTAATAAATGAAGGCATTTTGATCACTGTATATTATGACGTCATAGTTCTGTAATTCAATACAAACTTCATACTAACGGATCCGATCACATCGTTTTGACATTTCATAAAAAGTTGCTGATTTGACCAAGAGGCAACATGGCTTATACGTTTACTTTACTAACATTTGCAGAGTTGGTGAAATAGGGCCCAGAAACACGCAGCGCACTGTGACCGAACACAATGAGTTATGAACATTTGAAATATAATCCTATCCTGTTTTTTAAGCCCGACGGCATTTCTGCATGTAGGAACAACAACAGAACTTTATCTGGATGTAGTCCATACTGTAACGCACACATTACAGTATGGAGTTTCATACAAAGTATACTGAACGGCACGGGTTGTGGCGCAGATCCGTCGTAGCCCGCAGTAGGTAGCATTTAGCTGTAGGTAGGTATAGGAAAAACTTTAGCTTATAAAAATACAAGTTTCAACTTTTATTGTTGTCATTTGTTTAAAAGGAAAACGTTTAGCCATCCATTGTTTCCTTGTTGTCAACTTATTCGCATAATTGGACATGTTAATTTTATGATTTTATAATAGTCAATAGACAGGTGTTTTTACATTGACTAGGTACATTCAATACAACATCAACGCTTTGAATTTGATGATCAAATTATAGGAATAATATACGTTGGTGAAGTAAGGGTCTGGTATTTGGGTGCCGAACCTAGTAACTTTCTTTAATTAGTCACAGTCTGAATAACTTTGAGAACCACTGGACTGGTTGGTCAAATCGTGGTCGTTTCTAGATCGGTCCGTTCCTGCTGGAATATCTGCGCAGCGCCTTGGGCGGGGCCAGCGCGGGGGCGGGCGCGGGGGCGGGCGCGGGGGCGGGCGGGGGCGCGCTCGGCGACCTGCTGCCGCTGGTCATCAACGTCGTCAAGTTCAACGCCACGTATCTGGACGAGGACGTCGTGCACGGTATTGTTAAGTAAGTACCTTGCTGCACCTCTATCATCAAGTGTGTCGTTCAATAAACTTGCTGTCGCTACGCAATCCAGTCTCTGCTTGCCATCTGTTGTTGTGTTGTCTCATTTGTGTAGGACTGTAGTTCTTAAATAATAATACTTAGGTATTATTGAAGTTCAATTGGCGCCATGTGATCGAATTTTCAAAACTAAGTTCGGTTTCGCAAGTCACATCACAGCCCGTCATAACAGTGGCTTGGTTTGATTTGGAACACGTTGGGAGTCGCCGTCACCGGATACGGTGTGGACGATGATGAATGTGTGTGTGCGCAGCTTCGCGTGCCACCTGTGCGCGTACTGCGCGGAGAGCGGCGCGGCGGCCTCGGCGCTAGCGCTGCTGGAGGCGGTAGTGGCGTACTCGCTGCTGCCGCGCGCCGCGCTGCCGGCCTTCGTGGGCGCGCTGTGCCGCGCCGTCAACTTGGAGCAGCACTGCCAGACCAGCTGGAAGGTGGGCGAGATTACATGCATACATACAACACTTTATTAGACAACCGTGACTTCATACACACAAATACGTAATAAGTCATAACATAACGCATTCAGTAAATACTTTTGCCTATATATTTAGAGACGTCGCGTCGCGTGATTGATTGGCAACTCAATGATATGAACGTGTCCCCCAGCTGATGCGCTGCGTGCTGGGCGCGGACATCGGGCATGCGGCGCTGCAGGAGCTGGTGCAGCTGCCGGGCGCGCGCGCGGCCGACGCGGGCACGGTGCGCGGCGCCGTGTTCTACATCAACATGGCGCTGTGGGGGCCGCGCCGCGTGCCCGCGCTGCGCGTGTCGCTGCTGGCCGTGCTGCCGGCGCTGCTGCAGGTGACGCCTCTGCTCTGGCCGACGCGGGCACGGTGCGCGGCGCCGTGTTCTACATCAACATGGCGCTGTGGGGGCCGCGCCGCGTGTCAGGTGACGCCTCTGCTCTGTTCGACCCGGGCACGAGCAAAGTCTGCTGATTATAGGTCTTCCCCGAACACGTCAGCACCCGCCAGTGTCATCACCGGGTCGCCGGTCCGCCTGGTGCCGCGTCTCCCGGCCTGCGGCCGCCACTCTCAAACCGGCCATCAGCTCGACGAGCAATGTGCCCTTCCCATATCCACTTCAACTGGCAGACTTGAAGAGCTATGTTCTCACTCAGAGGGCGATAGAGAGGGCTTATGCTCGGGGTTTCTCTGCAGGATAGAATCAGAAATGATATCCGCAGTAGAACTAAGGTTACTGATATAGCCCGAAGAATTGCGAAACTTAAGTGGTAGTGGACAGGGCACATTGCTAGCAGGACTGATGGGCGATGGGGTCAGAGGATACTCGAACGATGTCCGCGGACCGGGAGACGAGCTGTCGGTAGGCCTTCAACAAGATGGAGCGCCTCGACGACCTAACAAAGATCGCGGGACCGCGGTGGATGCGGAAAGCACAAGACCGGTCTGAGTGGAGAGCCTTCTCCCCTCTCTCCAATGCTGAGTGTAGGTCTTTTCTAATGCACGCCATTCCTTCCGGTCTTGCGCCTTCCGCATCCAGTCCCTGCCAGCCACCCTAGCC
This sequence comes from Clepsis dumicolana, assembly GCA_963691665.1. NCBI lineage: Eukaryota > Metazoa > Arthropoda > Insecta > Lepidoptera > Tortricidae > Clepsis > Clepsis dumicolana. Next base: position 15,674,243 of record OY829516.1, read on the forward strand.
AGGTCGCCGGTCCAACGCATCGGTTGCATGCCCACGCTTCTGTGTCCTACCCTAGGCCTCCACTCGAGCACCCGCCTACCCCATCGGTTGCCTGCCCACGCTTCCGTGTCCTACCCTAGGCCTCCACTCGAGCACCCGCCTACCCCATCGGTTGCCTGCCCACGCTTCCGTGTCCTACCCTAGGCCTCCACTCGAGCACCCGCCTACCCCATCGGTTGTCCTGACTACGGCTTATATGGCCTGCCCACTTCCACTTCCTGCTAGCTATCACATGGGCAACGTCGATTAATTTCGTGCTCCTCCGCATTTCTGTGTTCCTGATTCGATCACGGAGGGAGATACCTAACATAGCCCGTTCCATAGCTCTTCGTCCCTTCGTCTATGTCCAGCAGGTCTTTCGGGTGACACGATGATGCTGATGAGTAAGTTTGAAGCGGTTCAAGAGTGGGCTGACGCTGTGCGTGTTGCAGGCGGTGAGCCTGGAGCAGCCCGTGGTGACGTACGAGGTGATCCTGGCGGTGGCGAGCCTGGTGGCGCGCGCGCCGGCCGCGGCGCTGGCGCCGGCGTGGGACGTGCTGCTGCGCGTGCTGCGGCGTGCGCTGGCGCACGCGCGCGCGCTGAGCCCGCCCAACGAGCTGATCCACGCGCGCTTGCACGCGCTGCTGGCCAGCGTCGAGCAGCTGCACGAGGCGGGCCAGTTCTGCGGCGACGCCGAGGACCTGCTCGCGCTGCTAGAGGACGCGGCGCCCGAGCGCCCGGTGAGTACCCGCTGCCTGCCGAGTTCACAACATTACTATTTTTTGAGACACATATGTTACAAAGACTTATCTTTGTTTTTATCGAGACAAGGCAAAGGCAATGGATCCATCCTAACACGGAAGTGGAGTTACGCCATTTTAAAATAAATACCTTTTATTAAATTAATTATTAATCGTAGTTCCCTTTCCAAACAGAATAACCAGAATAGATATAGAACTGATCAAATGTAGTCTTAAAAATGTGAAATGCTGTCAATTGTTGACGAAGCGAATTGCCAACTCATCGGATTCAAAGTGATGTCTAAAGTGCCACTCGCTCGTGTCCGCAGGAGGCGTCGGCGCTGCGCGTGATCTCGTGGCGCGCGGCGGAGCTAAGCCCCGGGCGCGCGGCGTGGCTGGCGGCCGCGCACGCGCTGGCGGAACGCTTCGTGCGCCGCGAGCCGCGCCAGGCTGTGCGCCTGCACGCGCTGGCGCAGCTCGTCGCCGTCGTCAAGCGGCACCGGTCAGTGGGGGGAGGGGGAGGGGACATCTCGATCCGCTTTGCACGCCTCTGAAAAAAATACCGGCCAAGTGCGAGTCGGACTCGCGCACGAGGGTTACGTAGAAAGATTTTAACACGCAGTGTTTTAAGTTGTCCAGTGTTAGCAGAGCCCTGCTTCTAAGCAAAATCTACGCAGTGTGGGATCATCTTATATTGGTCTATGAAATATGCAGACAGACATAAAAATTTAAGATTTTGAAAATTTTCTGAGTGGTTGTGCTATAAGAGCTACCTTCATACCAAATTTCAAGTTTCTAGAAGAACTGGAAGTACCCTTTAGGTTTTCAGGGTACGAAAATTTGTATGGAAACAACCTTTTTAATAACTGTATCTTTTGATTGCCAATGCAATCAAAAGATTCAAATACTTAGAAGTTTGATTTTTTTCACAGCTTCGAGGGAGTGCAGGTTTGAGTGTTTGATATTAATTTCAGCATGCTACCTCCACGCGTTCCAAAGAAAAAGGGTCTTGACAGACAGACGGATAACAAAGTGATCCTACAAGGGTTCCGTTTTTTCCTTTTGAGGTACGGAACCCTAAGAATAGTATCTTGGCAGAAATAAGTTTTGCACAAAACTAGCCTTATGCCTTGTGTTTTCATGTCGGCGTTTGGTCCTGCGCACCAGGTTCGTGTACGAGGAGGAGGTGATGGCGGGAGTGGCTATCCCCTTGCTGACCATGTGCGCGAGCGACGCGGACGCCGCGCTGCGCGCCGCAGCTGCGCGCGCGCTGGCCTCGCTGGCCATTCTCTGCACTGGCGACGCCGTAACCGACCTCATCGACCTACTCGAAAAGGTTAGGATCCAATATGGCCACTTTCTGAACAATCCGGGAAGCTCGAGAATACAAAGAAATTTTAGATTTTATCTGATTTGCTCAATAAAGTTTCTGAAAGTCACGCACAAAAAAAAAATCTTTATTTTAAATCATAGGAAAATTTGATACAGTAGTCAGGGGAAACAATAGCGAAATAACTTTCAGTATGAACGATCAACGTTGGTGCCGTGACCAGGATTGCGCACAATTTTCAGATCATGAACCGGCCGTTCGAGACGGAGGACTCTGCCGAGGGCGACCCGGAGCCCGACCTGACGGACGTGTCGCTGGCGGTGGGCGGGCTGCTGGAGCTGTTCCATGCCAAGCTGCTGCGCGCGCCCGCCGCGCCCGCCGCGCGCGCCTGCCTGGTGCTGCTGGACCATCTGGACCACGCCTACCGCGCGCCGCACGCGCTGCTGGCGCGCCTGGCGCCCGCGCGCATCAAGGTCGTACTAAAACCGCGCACGCGCGAGGCGTGAATGTTAATGTAGCATTTACGTGTGTGTTTGTGCGCAGATCCTGGACATGATATTTGGTCTACGCGCGAACGCGTTCAACTGCGTGGGGTTCTGCTACGACGCGGCGGGCGCGCCGGTGTGGGGCTTGGCGGCGCTGCGCCTGCGGCCGCTGTGCGCGCCCGCGCTGCTGGCCGAGCCGCTGGCCGCGCGCGGACACCCCGCGCCGCCCGCCAAGGACCATCCGCCGGTAACCGCCGCCAGGGCACGGCGCGCAGCAGCGCAGCTCGCTCCCGGAGTGGGAGTCCTACCCTGGCCAGTCGTTCTGTAACACCAGAGTTGCCAACCTAGAGGGTTAAGATGAAATGCCTCGTGTATACGTAATTTCCTCGGTTGTTTTCTACTGCAAGACCCTTGAAAACCCGTTTTGGCTCCGCGTGCTAAGAACGATTGGACAGCGTATAACTTGTGAACGAAGAAATGCAATCTCATGTAAATGATGCTTAGCCCGTCTCGTTGGGGGCGTCCGTCTCCCGGCGCGGGCGCGGCCGCTAACGCCTTGTCTTATTGCGCAGGGCACGTGTGTGCTGCCGGTGGGCCGCTGCGCGCGCATGCTGACGACGGCGCTGACGCGCGAGAAGGAATGGGCCGTGCTGCAGCACGTGCTGCGCGCGCTGCCCGCGCTGCTGCAGGCACGCGCGCTGTGCGTGGGCCGGCGCGCGCAGGACCTCGACCTGCTGGCCTCCACGCTGTGCGCTATGGTGAGTGCCGCAGCCCGTGCCGCGCGCTGCCGCTGCCCGCCGTGTGTAACGCCTGTGCCGCGCAGGTGTCGGAGCGCGCGCTGGGCTTCCCGGAGTGCGTGCGGCCGGGCGGCGGCGGGCGGCTGCTGGCGTCGGAGCTGCACGGCGCGGCGCTGCCGGCGCTGGCCGCGCTCGCGCCCTACCACGGCTACCTCGAGCCGCACACGCAGCAGCGCGTCGTGCGCTGCCTGCTGCGCTACGGCATGGGTAACGAGCACACACACACACACACACTACACGCTAAACACAGTGATTTTATAAAACTGAACTGTAACAATGCACGCTCGACGCTCTACAAACGCTGGCCACAAGATCTCGGCGTGCGCATGAGACGAACTAAATAGCACTTCCAATATTGAGTTATTTTAAAAATACTGCTTCTAGAAATTGTTACAATGCATGCGTACTGATTGCCTGGGAATAGTGTATTTTAAGCACGTGTCATAATATGACGAGGACTTGGGTTCGATTCCCAGCCCCAGCTTTATTTTCTGTGTACCTAACCGTAAATAAAAATGGGATAGTAAATGTTTCTGATATTGTGAGCTGTTGCCATGAGCGGGTAGCACCCGACCGTCGGCAGGGCGGCAGGGCGATCCTCGGGGCAGGTCCCTTGCGGCCCCGCCGAGCTGCTGCAGTCCCTCGCGGTGTTGCAGTGCTTCGCACACCGCAGCCGTACATGGCGGCGCTGACGCTGTTCACGCTGGAGACGCGCGACACCATGGTCAAGATGCTGCCCGAAGTGTTGCTGGACCTGTCCAAGATCAGCGACACCAAGCTCATCGCCGCGCCCATGCTGGAGTTCCTCTCCAGTGAGTACAGCCCTGCAGCGTCGTCGACTAACCGAAGACAGCACACTCCTTCCAAACCACGGACCAACCACCCTCTGGACACCAAACGTCAGGACGAACTTATCCGAAACGCATATGCTCGTTTGCACCTATAAATCATTTTAGCCACGAATCGCGGCTCACTATCGACCAGATGACAAACGAGCTATGAACCAATCGCGACGCGTACCCCCGCCCCGCTCTCAGCGGCATTTTTCGTAATGACTTTCCAAGTAAATTATAGAAGATGCGGTGTCCAGAGGGTGGTTGGTCCGTGTTCGAAACTCATCAGTCTACCAAGACTGATAAGTTTCGAAGGGGTGTGCTCTCTTTAGTTTACGAAGTAATCTATACCTATAAAACAGTACCGTAACTGACTGACTGACTGACAAACAATGCACAGCCTAAAAACCACTGGATCTAGAGACTTGTGGCAAACATGTACCTTGAGTTTCTTAAAGGTGCACTAAGAAGGGATTTTTCGAAATTCTCACGATAGGGATCTAGCCCCTTTTTAAAATATTTGACGGGGGCAAAACCGCGGGGCATAAGTTAGATGCATAGATAGCGCTAGTCACTGCAAAAAGTGATAAACGAGCTGAGATTTGAATACATGGAGAAAATTCAGCGTGTTTCCCTATGCTAATCGTGGTGTAGGGGTATGGCACGCGACACAGAATATTGAGGATCCGGGTTCGATTTCCGGGGTTAGCATTTTCTGTGTGTTCGTGTTTCATTGAGTATTAAAAAAGTGTAATTAATATTCACGGGAAAATCGTAAAATTAAAAAATTGTGAGAAAAAATATAAAAAGATACTCCGTTTGTGATTATGGCATTATAGAACCTCCTGGCCCCCGTTTCATAAACGTGACAGGTGACAAATAACAACGACAGTTCCGTGTAGGTTACTGACTTGAAAAGTTTTCGTATTACCAGACTTCATATTAACTTCGAAGTGTAGATCGAATTGTCGTTGTCATTTGTCCCCTGTCACGTTTATGAAACGGGGGTGTTCGGTGCAATGCAACCGAACACCGCATCGCGTCGCCTTACCTAAAGGCTGACCGCGAGTCCAGTGCACATTAAACAAGCAAACCAGCCGGGTGCATTCGCGTTAACATGGTATCGTTAGAATAAGTTTTCCCAATAAACAGTTATCTTCTAATGTACTATTATCTATCATTAACAACATACGAACAAGAACTTCGTGACCCCAACAGGGGGCCTGGCCCCTGTTTCACCATCTTTACAATTGTCAGTTTTATATGACAATTCGAACTACATTTCTTTGCCAACATGAAGCGCGCTAAAACAAAAGCTCTTCAAGTCAGCAGTTGACACCGAACTGCCGTTGAAAATAGACGATTGTAAAGTTGGTGAGACAGGGGCCTGGTTTTATTAACTCTAACCCTGTTACTCATAATCCTCTATTAACTAAAATGCCGTTAAAGTTCGTTGGTCCTTTTTTGTCACATTGACTATCCGTTGGTGAGAAGAAGACAGAACCTATTTTAGCTAATGGAGGCTTGAGTAACGTTTGTGAATAAGGCCCTAAGTCCTAAGTCCCATGAGCGCGTGTGTCGGCAGCGTTAACGCGGCTGCCGCGCGTGTTCGCGTCGTTCGTGGAGGACCAGTACATGTCGGTGTTCGCCATCCTGCTGCCGTACACAAACCCGTCGCGCTACAACCACTACGTGGTGTCGCTGGCGCACCACGTGGTGGCCGCCTGGTTCCTCAAGTGCCGGCTCAAGTACCGCCGCAACTTCGTGCGGTTTATCATACACGTGAGTCTTGCATACGTACAATTGCACATGTAGCACAGCGCGCCATTTTGTCGCTTGTCGCTTGTCGCGCAGTGCGTCCCTTTCATAGTGATGGAATCAGTGAAGGACGTCCTGAGCAAAATGATAGTGTGCGCAGCTGTTACGTTACATAGTGAGAGTCCTTAAAACACGAGTGGGGTTTTATGAAACGAGGCGAAATCGAGTTTCATAATAAGATTACACGAGTATTTTAAGGGTTGTATACATTATTTTATTTACTTAGTCCATTACTTACGGTTTCTGAACGGATTATAGAGATCTTATGATCAACAACAGCGACACTCTTGAAAAAGATGATGATGTGTCCTGCTACAAGGTAAAAACCTACCCTCCGGGCTTCCACAAATTCCTAATACTATCGTGAGCTACATATTCCATTTCCACCGCTACACCTTGGGAAAATAAAAAGCACTAGTGCGAAAAATCCAACTTTCCACTCGATACATAGCTACGAAAAGTACCTCTTTCCGAGCAACTGTATTAATAAAAATTTCAGGGGCTGCACAACTACATCATCTTGCCGATGGAAGAGCAGCTGCAGTACACGGGGCGCGGCGCCGCCAACGAGGACTCGTCCAGCCGCAAGCGCAGCTCCAGCCTGGTGCGCCGCCCCGCCCCCATTACACCTACTTTACAATTGTCAGTCTCCAACGACAATTCGGTGTCAACTGCTGACTTGAAGAGCTTTTGTTTTAGCGCGCTTCATGTTGGCAAAGAAATGTACATCGAATTGGCTTTTTTTTAATCTTATATTTTATTGAGGCTTTGGTACACCTGGCGTGACCATGTCAGCCTCATGGGGAGACTCTAGGCGTTCATAGTTTACGGAGCACTGCCTCCAGTGCTAGATTCCCTAGCAATGAAGGAGCGAGTTGTCATTTAAAACTGACAATTGTAAAGATGGTGAAATAGGGGTATGCTCTCTGCTGTTTACCGCGCAGGCGCCGCGAATCTTTATTTGAGACCTTTTTGTGAATTACACCAATGGAATTATTTTACTATTTTTACTTCTAAAAAGTTATTGGCAAAGACACAGAAGACAAGAAAAATGTAGCTTCTGTTTGTAATGTTTACATGAGACGTATGTGATGTTTAGAGCGTGTTGGTGTGCAGGGCTCGCGCGGCGCGGCGCCGGCGCCGCTGGCGGGCGCGCGCGCGGGCGGCGCCGCCTCGGCCTCCGCCGCGTTCCACGTCGAGCTCACCGAGACCTGCGTCGACCTGCTGGCGCGCTACACCAGCTCGGCCTGCAGCGTCAAGCCCCACAGGTAGCCGGCCGCGGGGGCCACCGAGAGACCTTCCCGTGACCCAACGGCGAGCTTTATGGCGGCAAAGATTACCGCGGGCCTGGCTGCCCTCTCACAAGCCATCCACCACCATCTCATCCATGAGCGAGCTCTTCCGCGGATCCTATCACTAATAGTCATTTTCCGTGGCAGTCGGTTAAGCTCATCACCGTCGCTTGTGTGTTTGCAGAAGCGAAGTAGCGGAATGGATGTTCACCGGCGGCAACTCGATGACGTGGCTGGTGGGGCACAAGCTCATCACCATCACCACGGCCGGCTGCGCCATGAACTCGCTCAAGCAGGGCATGTGCGACAGGTACGCAACCGCGCCACAGGTATTAAGCCCGCTCTGCACAGTGCATCGCTAACTCTTTGAACTATGCTTGCGCAGGTGCGCCACGCTGTGCCGCCAGCACGCGGACAGCGCGGGCAGCCCGCTGCCGCCGCTCACGCCGCAGCCTGACGACCTCGGCGCGCCGCCGCCGCCGCCGCCGCAGGTGACACTTCACAGACACACACCCCCCCCCCCCTTCAGAGATTCATCATTCAGAGATAATTTCAGTATGGCGGTTTGCTTACATACCCTCTTATTCATAAACCTATTTTAACTAAAATGCCGTTAAAGTTCGTTTGTCCTTTTTTGTCACATTGACATTTCCGTTAGAAAGAAGGAGACAAAACCTATTTTAACTACCTAATGGAGACTTGAGTGACGTTTATGACTAAGTTAGCAAGTTCCATAGAGTTACACTATAAAACGACTCATTCGCGACTTTCTAACGAAAATAAACTAAAGCCGGGTATTCATTAGGCATAATTATGTTATAAACAAGTTTACCGTAAACACTGTTTCGTATACTTTGTCGTCCACACCCGCGTCAATACGTATTGCGGGTGGTAGGAACTCGCTAATCCTGCATCTAAGCAGCTGTAAATGTGATTAAATGTGATTAGCGCTGTTGAATGAGTTTTTGTCCGAGATCCGAGATGCTGATGTGTTCGCTGATGGTTGGGGAACACTTCAAAGTAAATTTATGTTGTTTTTGGCATGTATCTAATGAGTTAAGCGTTTTGGTTTTTTTTTTAACTGTAAGTCTTATTTGTAATTTTACTGAAATAAAATAAAATAAATAAATAAACAGCTTGAAACACTATTTATTGAACCAGGCGTTACTTTGCGGAGGTTCATGTTTATGAATATCTTGCGGTCGCGGGTGAGCAAAGTAATTGTTTTCAGTTCAAGAAACACTGTTTATCAACATATTTTACAAATAGATGTTGAATAATTTATTGAATCAGGCGTTACTTTGCGGAGGTCCATATTTATGAACTAAAAAACAATTACTTTGCTCACCCGCGACCACTTGCAACACTTGCACACAAGTGGTCGCGGGTGAGCAAAGTAATTGTTTTTTAGTTCATAAATAGATGTTGCCTAAATGTCCGGTTTAATTGCTATTAATTTTCTCTCAGGTCCCACAGAACGACGGCGCTCACAACCAACTACAAGTAGGACCACCGCTTGCGCCTGAAATAAAACGGTTAGTTACAACGAACAAACCCCCACCGACACACGTTAGTTGTATGGACACCATAGACGATGTCACTGCTGTGTCAGTACGTTTTGAGCCTATAATATCTCTAATACTGCACCGCCCACAGCGCGGCAACTTTTATTACGCACTAGGCCCACCGCCCGCGAGTAGCGAGAAGCGAGTGTTTCTTACCCGACTGCCAAAGGAGGGTTACATCGACTTTTAAACTTGAAAGACTGGCCACGCACCTCTTTAGCGCTGACAAAATGCGGCCTTCACTCATTAGCTGTCATTACACTGACATGTCAAACTACCTTCAAGGGAATATACCACAGACAAATATACCATCTGGATAATGTACGACTACCGACCTGCTAATTCATGTCCACAAAATAACAAGTAGTCGCATGATAACAATGACCTGCTAATTCAGGAACATAAAATAACAGGTCGTTCTTTATTGACCGAGCGAGCGAAGTGTCAATGTTTCAAATTGGACAAAAATTCTTTCGTAGGCATGTCTGTCCAGCTGTTCTACTCTACGGTGTAAAATGTTGTAAACAAGCTCGATAATTATAGTTTTTTTGGAAAAAAAAATTAGCTCACGAGGTCTACAGCTCACAGAGCCACTACTGATAATATTTTACGTATAAGAGACGAGAAAGCTCACAGAAGTGGAATGGAAGGCAAGTGTTTCGTAACTGTTTCAAAGGTAAAAATATAAAATAACGGAAAAAATACAAAAAAGATATTTCAGTGTCGTCATTGGCCAGATAATGCACAGTCTAAATCGGTAGATCTAAAAACTGGAAAATCAGTGGAAATATATGGAATAGTCAGTTTTTGTAATAGTTCAATTTACCAGGATCGAACAAAGCTATAGTAATATAAAAATAAAAATCAAATATTCTATGAAAGTTCACCGGGAGTTTTTCTTTCCGAATTTCTACTCGGGTCGGGATTTATCAGGTCGGGAAATTAATGGCCCTATGTTATTTGGCCATAATATTAGAGGTAGGAATTTATCAGGTGGGGAAATAAATTGTTGGCCCTGCATTATTTGGCTGTAATGTTATAATTTTAAATGCATGGTTTTTTTTACAAATAATGAGTATATTATTTATTTACGTATTGAATGTGATTCCTTGTGTTTAGTTTTTTTTTTCGTGTTGTTTGTACAGTTCAAAAATGTGTAAAACTGTTGTAAGTGGGCAAGTCAAGGAGATGTCACCTGCGCGGCGGCCGTTGTCGACTAAGTTATCGAATCACCTAATCACCTATATTGCTTGTCCGCGCGCGGTGAAGGGGTGGCATATCCGTCTATTTTTGGTACATCAATGGAGGGTTATGTATTTCGAGCGTCTGTATGTCTAATTCTTTGTCACGCTCTACAGCCAGAACCGTTTGACGGATTTCAAAGTACTCATACTTGTCATTGAATTCGTCGCATTTGTGGGAGTGACATAGGGTATATTGTTTCCAAGAATTGCAGTCGGGTTTTCTGTTTTTAATTTTAAGTTGGTTAGGTTATTGGTACAGTCGAGTTCTGCAATATCTATACAGTCAACAGTTCAAAAATATCTATACGCAGACCTTATTGCCAGTTACATAAGGTCCGTGTTTAGATATTTATGAACCGTTGGCTGTACAGATATTGGAGAACTCGACTGTATGAACATTTTGTCGATCTTGTCGCTGAACGACAAAATGTTCACACCAACTATCTTAACCTTCAACTGAGACGAATCCAAAGACATCTCGTACGTTGAAATCCGTCCAACGGTTTAGGCTGTTATAGAGCGTGCCAAAGAATCAGACATACATACATACGCTCGAAAAACATAACCCCTCCTTGTGCAGTCGGGTAAAGAACACTCTCTTCCCGATACTCGACGGCGTTGGGACTAATGCCTTACTTGCAATATGCATATCGCGAGATAACCGATTTACTAACGTGTGCTTAGAACGGAGTCGTTGCCAGCTAAGTAGCACAAGAAAACTTTTTTTTCTACAATGGAATCTTATCATACTTGTGCAGCCGCCATTGGATAGACTTCAATGTCTTCGTTTGTTGGTGTGTTTAAGGGAACGTACCCATACTAACCATTTGCAAACCCTCCGGGGTTGCGGGTCTATGGGCAGTGATGATCACTTACCATCAGGAGACCCACTTGCTCGTTTGCGTTCCTCGTTGTATAAAAAACAAAAAAAATACTAAAGTGTCATTCTGTCACGTAGTCAATATTTTCTAGCGAAATCTTGCGTTTTTCGCGCTATATTCAAGTACTAGCGTTTGCTCCGCGCCTTTGATCCCCTGAAACATTTCAAAATGGGCTAGTTCCCTATCCCATGGGAATTTCGAAAAATCCCTTCCCAGTGAGCCTCTAGATACTGTGAGTTGTCTGTCAGTCTGTCAGTCAGTCACGGCACTGTTTTATAGATAGGTATAGATTACGCAGCGTTTAGCGCTATTTAAACTCGCAAGACGCAACATGGACACAAAATAGTTATTTTTGATACATCTTCATCTTATTTAAGAGTCACTCTTGTCGATGCAGTTGTCTCCAGTCTGTTCTTTCCAATGCGAGTTCTTTCACCTCCTGATACGACACACAGTGTGCTCAAAAAGTGGTATCTTTTGTAGCTATGTATCGTGCGGAAAATTTAAAGTTAAGTACTACGTGAAAACTAGAGGGGGTAAGGGGGTTATAAGTTATAAGTGTTTTATTTGTAAAACATAGGTGATGACTGCATAAATACAGAGATGTTAGGTACATTCTTACTTGGCATATACTACGGATGGTCACAGAGGAGGGGGGGGGGGGGGGGGGTAAAAAACTGTTGAAAATGGGTCACATAGTATGAGTACGTCCCCTGACGCCTATCGAATGGCAACAAAGCGAAGCTGCGTTAGCTGGCGACGGCGAGTCGGAGTGCTGTGTGCGAGCTTAGCGGAATACTGGATGCTAAACTAACCTTACTTCTGTGATCTTGCTTTAACCACAAGGCTGCGCGTCCGCCGCCGCTGTCCGTGGTAGCTATACTAAGTTCATTTTAAGATTAGAAATTTAACGGTCAAATTCGCGCACGTTTTTAACTAAAACGAGGACACAATTTTAAATTGTCAAGTCAACTTCGTTAAAGTTGTGTGTATGTTAAAGTAACATCGTCAGTCGGATGCATTACTATACAATACAATACAATACAATACAAATATTCTTTATTGAAAACCACAAAACAGAATACTGTTCTGGAATATTTCCAAAGAGTTTTTCAGAAATGAGTCTGGCCGACGATATTATGCCGGTTTCTGGTAATGCTTTTGGTTAGTCTGAGGGCTAATTGTCTTCGTAGTGTGAAGCCAAAACTCAAATTTTGGTGACCATTTTGCTTCGCCTTCAAAATTTACGCCACGCTGCCCACGTGTCACGTCTTACTACCAAAGTTGATTTAGGAGCCCTATATTTGTATACGTCGTTGATACGCGTAGCACCACAGTGCGAGGTCACAGTAACAACATTTTTCCTCAGATTTCCACGTAACAAGGGTCATAAGTCACATGCAAGCTAACTTGGCTGTTATACCCTAAATGAAAATCTCGGACCTTTTCGCTTGTCATAACGCCCAAGGGCTGTAATGGCGCTCACGGTGCGTCACAACAGCACTGCGCGCCATGTTTCCTCGCAAGTGTGATGACAAACATTGTGTGTTTCACGGGCGGTACGGGAATGAGCGTTATCGCGAGTCAAAAATCCGCAAAAGATCGCTAGTGTCGAGTGACTTCTGTGTGTCAATTTCCACCAATCATACTCCAGTAGCTTGTCTCTCATTGGTGGAGAATAACAGACAAACCTCACCCGACACTAGTGATCCAAGCGGATTTTGACTCGCGATAGCCTCATTACGAACCTCGGCTCAGAAAACCCTCAGTCTTCTACTTCGGGCTTCTATTAGAGCCTGATTCGTAATACATTACTTACCGCCCTTAATACACAATGTTACAAGCTTACAAGTAATTAAACAGGGACCGCAATGTAATGACAGGAACTCTCATACAGTTCTTATGACAATCAACCCCAATTTCAGTAGTCGCGTTAAGCGCGCGGTTGTTTGCATATCATTTGACATCAGATACTCTAAATACCGAACATTATTTTAAATACAAACGCAGTATGAAACAAACAAGGCAAACGTTGATCGCATGCGTCTGACGCTGCGATTTCCGCACGTAACAACCGCGCGCGTGTTTCTTGACGTGTCGCGTGGCGTGCGCGGGCGTGCGCTAATGACCGTGTGCGGTGTGCAGCTACAGCAAGCACTCGCTGCAGCACAGCCGCTCGGCCGAGACGCCGGCGCCCGGCGCGCCGCCGCCGGCCGACGCGCGCGCCGAGCCCGCCAGCCCGCGCGCCTCCAGGTCATACGGCAGCTGCGGCCACCGATCACTATACTTTCCACACTCATTAACGCTTCAATCCTTGTTTAATTACCATTTTTAAAGGCACCTTCCGAATTTCGTTTTTAAAATGAGTTAGAAAACAAAGACATGTTCACAACCGTCACGTTTTTGACGTAAAATACTTGAACATCTTAACAGTTTTCATTCATCTTAAAACTTTTTGTTGTAGTTTGAAAACAAAATTATGCTTATCTAAATTACTAATTACTAAAACTAAGCCGAAATTACGCTTAACTGTTTATTTCCGATATGGCTAATTGTTTTCCCCTGTCAATTATTGCTAAATAAATCGTAAATGAGTTATGATACCTACCATACTCTCATTCTTTGCCCGCATGCCCTCACCTCGAAACTAGTCGCGGCTGGACTGGTTTATCACAGAAAAAATGCTTGTTCTACAATGCGCGTGCTCAAGTGCCACTTTACGTGGGTCAACATACTCATACAACTTTTCTGCGTACTTGCGGATGCGTGAGGAAAAAATACTAACTTTCTATGAATATAACCCACGTTAAGTGCCACTTTTGTCGCATAAAGCATTGTAAAACATATCATGGCATTCGTGTGGACATGCTTTACGTTCGTGTTTTAAGATTTGCCTACTTTCCCGCACTCGTATCATCAATCAATGACTATTCTTAAACTATCAATACTCAGGTATCTAAGTGCTGCGCTAGTTTGTCGGACGCACTCGCTTGGGCATAATTCCCTGTTACTTCTTTTTATACCACTCAAATACATTAAATCAGGGAGGGAAACTTTGGTGCCCGTGACAAGCTTATGACGTCAAGCTACATACGTAGTGTTTTATCTAGATTATACATATTATCGTTATCGTTAATAACTTGGCGTCTTTAGTTTACTAGTAATAAATTGTCATTGTATGTAATAATAAAAAATAATGCTCCTGCTGTCATCAGAGAAATAGCAAAAGCAAGAAATATTGTCTTTCTGTGTACTCTTCAACTGTAGCGTACTATAAGAATTTAGCTGTTTACTTGTATTGGGGTGTGTCGCAATGTTGTTTATACATATGAAAGCATCCTATATTTGATGCGACATAATGACGTCACCGCACCGGCTCCAAAGTTTCGCTCCCTGGCCCCTATTTCACCAACTTAACAATTGTCAGTTTTCAATGACAATTCGGGGTCAATTGCTTAATTGAAGAGCTTTTGACGACCGGATGGCCTAGTGGTTAGCGACCCTGACTATGAAGCTTGAGGTCCCGGGTTCGGATCCCGGTCGGAGCAGATGTTTGTATGATGAATACGAATGTTTGTTCTCGGGTCTTGGATGTTTTAATATGTATATAAGTATGTTTATCCATAGTACAGTCACCAGCAATAATATATGATTATGGACAGCACTGCAAAAATATCTGATCATGGTAGAAGGCAAAAATATATGACGACATTCGACGGCAATAAGATCGTTCTTGGGTAACGGCATAAGTATCGGACATAGAGTCGCTTAAAAATATCTGATACTTGACGAAATCAAAAATATGTGATCAATCAGCAAACATGAACTTAATTCAGTAGTATTACTAATCTAATTTGAATGCAGCGATCTGACGCTTCTCGAAAACAGTGCGTACTGTTCATGTTTGCTGATTGATCACATATTTTTGATTTTGTAACATGTGAGAAATTTATGCGGTCCGTGTGATTTGATGTTTTTGCTTCCAAAGTGAATACATATTTATGCTGGTGACGAGTCACTTAATTTTGATTTTGTATAGTATCAGATATTTTTAAGCGACTCAGTGTCCGATATTTATGCCCTAAACCAAGAACGATATATATGCCGGCCGCAACCCATTAGATCTTTATGCCGTCGAGTGTCGTCATATACTTTTGCCTTCTACCGTGATCAGATATTTTTGCAGCGCTGACCATAATCATATATTATTGCTGGTGACTGTACAGGCTTTGCCTAGTTTGGGACTAGGTCAATTGGTGTCAATTTGTCCCATGATATTCATTTATTTATTTTGTTTTGGCGCGCTCCATAGTGTCAAGGAAATGTAGTTCGAGTTGTCATATAAAACTGACAATTGTAAAGATGGTGAAACAGGGGCCTGGTTATACTCGTAATGTGCTGCACTGTAGCGTGCTCGCAGCTCCCGCTTGGTTTCATTATGTGCTGCACTGTAGCGTGCTCGCAGCTCCCGCTTGGTTTCATTATGTGCTGCACTGTAGCGTGCTCGCAGCTCCCGCTTGGTTTCATTATGTGCTGCACTGTAGCGTGCTCGCAGCTCCCGCTTGGTTTCATTATGTGCTGCACTGTAGCGTGCTCGCAGCTCCCGCTTGGTTTCATTATGTGCTGCACTGTAGCGTGCTCGCAGCTCCCGCTTGGTTTCATTATGTGCTGCACTGTAGCGTGCTCGCAGCTCCCGCTTGGTTTCATTACGTGCTGCACTGTAGCGTGCTCGCAGCTCCCGCTTGGTTTCATTATGTGCTGCTCTTGTCACAAGCTTCTTAAGCCATTGATGTTTTTGTTCTTGTTACGTTTAAGGCTGCTTTTTGCAATATTTTTGTTACAAATCTAGTCTTCTTAATCTTATTTTAAGCATTCTTAGATGCATTAACTTATAAGTTGGACTCTTTGCCGTTTTAAACGCCGCCGCTGTGTTACAGAAACTCAAATAGAATCAACTTTTACGAAAAAATATATTTCTTGCTTGCCAACATTGCCAAGAGTTTAATTCGCCCGAGAGTCACCCGATTGTAGTTTGTCCCTTTCCAATATTTTCAGTAAAGTTGAGACACAATAGTTAAGTATAAAATTGCACTCTTTAATAATGTGTTTGTTCTCCCTACAGACAAAACTCGGCGGAATACAACCCCGTCGTTGAAGCTCTCAATAATTTTGCACAGCGATTCGAAAAGATCTCAAAAGAAGTGGTAAGTAAATTTGTTTCGTGTCAAAATCTGCTCGTAATAAAATTATTCTGTCAGACCACTTTGTTTCTCTGTTTTTATATTAACAACATGGAAAAAAATCTTATAGTAGATTAATATACCAAATGAAATCTTTTATTATGCATATAAATTCTCATGAATTTGGTTTTATTTTTAAAATATGCTATTTTTTCTTGTTTCAAATTGCAAATATGTTCTCTTTATTTCTTCGCATTTGTGGTGAAAAATAGAGCGTTCAGCTCTAGTGCAAGTGATCAATTACACCCTCGAACTATAGGCACCCTCGCTCGTGATCACTTGTTTACCAATGTACTATTGACGCGAATGCTGGACCGTACTTTATAAAGCTATAAGTTACAATTTACAAGCGGAAGTCCCTTTCTAACAAAAGGCGATAGAATGAGACTTCCACTTGGAAATTGTAAGTTTACAAAACACGGGCGTGGTGCGACTTGCCAGGACTCCGAGGAGGCGAGCTGGTCCCGCGTGGGCGAGCTGGCGGCGGCGGGCGCGTGCCCGTGCTGGTGCGCCGACTGGGCCGAGGTGCACGTGCGCTCGCCGTCCGGCGACGTGGCCTGGCTCATGCGCGTGCAGAACCAGGTGCGCACACACACACTGTAAATAACACCCGTGGTCGCCCAACGACGTTTCCCACTTTCCATCTAACCGAGAGGTAATTTGCAGCCCTATCAGAAATGTATAGGTGAGCTACCTAAACTTTTGTTCATCGCGTTTTTCCCCATTTTACATTTTTACCGATGGCACGTTTTATTGGGAGATAATTTTAAGCTATATATATATTTTCAGTCGATCATAATACGTTGTTTATAGTGATCTTCTTATAGACCAAGTCGACGGGGCTCATATTTCTGGCGTGTTCGCCCTTCGGGCATCTGAAACTACTCAACCTACATACTGATTTAACTAAGGATACAGTTTTGCGAAAATGCTAGTGTGTATTTCGGTCGTGCCCGCAGATGTGCTGGGAGAGCCAGTCGGAGTCGTCCCTGCAAGACGTGCTGGCGATGCTGGCGCCGCCGGCCTCCGCGCCCGCCTCGTCCGCGTCCAGCGGCCTCGGCGACTCGCGGCACACCGTGGTGAGTGCTCCCTGCAAGACGTGCTGGCGATAGGCTACTTTTTATTCGGAAAAATTGTATGGTTCCCTCGGGATAGCGATAATCGAAATCTACGCGAACGAAGTCGCGGTCAACAGCTAGTATGCTATATAAGTCTGTGTGTAGTGATTAGAGAACCTGACTAGGAAGTTCTTGGTTCCGGGTTCGATCCCCAATCGGGGCAAATATTTGTATGATGCATACGAAAGCTTGTTCTCGAGTCTTAAGTGTTCATATAACACGGACTCGTCAATTAGTAGTGTCAAACATGAGTTAATTTACCGGTGTACTGTGTGGTGCGCAGGCGTCGGAGAGCGAGGGCCGCTCGCGCCGCGGCTCGTCCGCGTCGCAGCCGCAGCAGGACCTGCACAAGTCCAGGTAAACGAACAACTATACAGTCGAGCTCTCCAGTATCAGACAGTACGAGCGAGTACAGATGTTGGAGAACTCGACTGCACACTACACCGACACGAGATATAAGGAAACGGTCTTGTGATTTCTATGAGAACAGAGCGATTTTTAGGGTTCCGTACCCAAAGACTAAGACTCCGCTGTCCGTCCGTCTGTCTATCTGTCTGTTCGTCTGTCACCAGGCCCCTATTTCGCCATCTTTACAATTGTCAGTTTTAAATGACAATTCGAACTACATTGCTTTGACAATATGAAGCGGGCTTAAACAAAAGCTCTTCAAGTCAGCATTTGACAAGAATTGTCATTGGAAACTGACAATTGTAAAGTTGGTGAAATAGAGGCCAGGCTGTATTTCATGAACCGTGATAGTTAGACAGTTGAAATTTTCACAGATGATGTATTTCTTTTGCCGCTATAACAACAAATACTAAAAACAGAATAAAATGGATATTCAAGCGGGGCTCTCATACAATGGACATGATTTTTTAGACAATGACATCTGTGCACGAGTAGTGTAACTAGGCAGCTATCCCATTGAGCTTGACTCTTAAACAAAATAATAAAATAACTAGTACCACCGCTACTCTGTTAATACTGTACTACTGTCAATCACTTTGCTTTGGTTTTTTTTTCGGTCAAGTTTAGTTTTAATTTTTTTATAGATAACGGGTTCCCCTTCCTGCGCGAGTCCGGCTCGCACTTGACCGGTTTTTTTTTAGTTTTAAATTCTAACCGGCATTCGAAAATTTCGAAAATTTCAAAATTTTGAATTTAAGTAAAGCCTTCCATAATAGGGAATGTCGCGTGATTGTAATGTGTGTGTCTGTGTGTCGGCAGTTCGGACTCGGTGGTGGCGGGCGAGAAGAAACCGCCGCACGCCGCCACGCACTGCATCGGCCCGCCGCAGCCGCTCAGGTCAGTACCGCCCCGCTGTTCGACAGCCGCTACCAATAATCAATCTATCTCTTCTTTTGATTTACTGGCAAATTAGGTAAATATATACAATCCAACAATTACTTATTTTACTCGCTAATCCTGCCGCTAAGCAGCAGTGCTTGCAGGTTTACTAATGTTTCGCCAAAAAACGTTTGGCGAACTGATTAATTTCCCAAATGTTTCATTTGGTCAAAATGCTTTTTTTCCGAAACTGTCAATATTTCAGATTTTTTATAAAACAAACCTAACCTAACCTATAGGGTTCTACGAGATGGCCCTGAAATAAATCCTAAATAATTTACAGTTTCGGAAAAAAGCCTTTTGACGAAATGAAACGTTTGGGAAATTAATCAGTTTGCCAAACGTTTTTTGGCCAAATGGAAGTACACCGTGCACCGTGCTTGCACTGTTGTGTTCCGGTGTGGAGAGTAAGACTGCCGGTGTAATAACGGGCACAAGAGGCATTCCATCTTAGCTCTTTAGATTGGCAACGCATCTGCAAACCCTCCGCGGTTGCGGGTGTCTATGACCAGTGGTGATCACTTACCACCAGGTGACCCACTTGTACGTGTGCCTTCCTTTCCATTCTTCATTTCCTCGTCATATAAAAAAAAACATCTTAGCCGTTTTAAATGGTTCACGGTTAAATACATAAGACATAGTGAGAACGGGATATTGACCCGTGTCGTCAGTCTACCCGTGATCATGATGCATGTACGAGGGCTGTTTGATAAGTACCCGTTTTCTAAATATATTAATATCACTGGCCGCAAATAAGTATACCACCTTTTTAAGCCATTTTTCAGAGGCGGGAAAATTAAAAAAAAAATGACATTCTTTTGTTTTTTTTTCTCATTTGACAACGATTCAGTGAAGGCGTGAACTTAAAATTGTTAAAATGGAGAAAGAACAGTATCGGTCTGTAATTAGATTCTTATTTTTGGAAGGAAAAACATGTGATGAAATAAAAGTAAGAATGCAAGCGGTTTACCATGAATGTGCTCCTTCTATGACAACCGTCAGATATTGGTATAACGAGTTTAAGCGGGGGAGAACAACCATCTTTGATGAGGATCGCCCAGGCCGGCCAGTTGAGGTGACTACAGACGATATGGTTAAGAAAATTGAAAATATCGTTTTAGCCGACCGCCGAATTAAACTTCGAGAAATCGTTGATGCTGTAAACGTTTCAATCGAGAGGGTACAACACATATTAGAAGAAAAATTGGGTATGAAGAAAGTATTGGCTAGGTGGGTGCCGCGTTTACTCACGGAGGAGCAAAATCGGAACCGACTGACTACTTCGGAGCAGTGTTTGGCCGTGTTCAAACGTAACCCGAAGGAGTTTCTGCGTCGTTTCGTGACCGTGAACGAAACGTGGGTCCACCACTACACCCCGGAAATGAAAGAGCAGTCGAAGCAGTGGATTTTACCGGTTGAACCTGCTCCAAAGAAAGCAAAAACCGTCCCATCGGCTGGAAAGGTCCTGGCGACCGTTTTTTGGGATTCGCAGGGTATTATACATATTGACTATTTAGAAAAGGGAAAAACAATAACAGGGCAGTACTATGCCAATTTATTGGATGAATTTGACGCCGTGTTGAAGGACAAACGACCCCATTTAAAAAAGAAAAAAGTACTGTTTCATCACGACAACGTCCCGGCTCATTCGTCCAGAGTTGTGACGGCTAAATTAGCACAGTTACGCTACGAACTATTGTCTCACCCCCGTATTCTCCAGATTTGGCCCCATGCGATTTCTTTTTGTTTCCCAACTTAAAAAATGGCTCGGTGGCAAGCGATTTGGATCAAATGACGAAGTCATTGCCGCCACAGAGGCCTATTTTAATGACTTTCCAAAATCATACTTTTTGGATGGTTTATTGAAGCTTGAGTATAGGTGGAAAAAATGTATAGAGTTAAAAGGTGACTACGTAGAAAAATAAATGCATATATACCAAAAAAATATTTTTTTTTTCCATAAACGGGTACTTATCAAACAGCCCTCGTAACTGCGTCGAAATATCGGGAGCTCGTGACATCTATAAGGTTATCGCGGTCAATATCCCGTTCTCATTATGTCTTCTAATTTGTTATCTGTAGATTACCCACTGTTCTCCCATCGACAGTCGCCTACCGACGGTCAATTTGAGACGGCAAAATTGAATACTAGATATTTCTATCGTTAGTAGATAGAAACAAGAGATAGATGGAATATTGGGAACGGCTGTAAGTTTGCTCTGGTCTTTGTAGGTGTTTGACCTGGAGACCCTGTACATCTCCAGGTCAAAAATCGTGCTCAAAAATGTGTTCTGATTCATATGAAATCCGTGGGTATCGAAACCTGCAGGCTAGCTCCCTTAGATATAGCATTATGAAATTCAATGAGACGCAAGGTTTCACAGCACATGTAAAAGAAAAAAATCCGGAAATAGCTAATTTCCATTTCTAACGAGAATAATATGTAATTTTAATTTCGATTCTTTTAAGTCTAGTTGGTAGAGATCGCTCTGTAGCGATAAGACCGCCCATTGCTACCTTGTGTTTGCCTGTTATGTGGTGTTCAATAAAGAGGTATTGTATTGTTTTTGCAAAGAAATGCCATAGTAAACAAAGTTGTTTTTTTAATTTGTACGGATCCCTCGGTGCGCGAGTCCGACTCGCACTTGGTCGGTTTTTTTACATTAGCCTGTGTTAAAGTAGTTTGTCCCTTGCAGGATGAGCACGCAGCCGATCAACATCCCCGCGTCGCCGGTGCGCGGCGCGCGCGCCGACGACATCCTGCTGTTCGCGCCCGAGGTGAGCTGCGCCCGCGGTGAGCTGCGCCCGCGCACGCTCGGGTCTTTGCTCGGCCATAGTAAAATCCTCCCCACGTATCAGCACGGGGGGTTGAATAGTTATTTATGCGACGGGTTCATAATATCAGTTATTAAGATGTGAATGCGAGTTTATGACACGAGGCGTAGCCGAATATCATAAAAGGCAAGCATGAGTGTCTAAATGGCTAATTATGATCAGTTGCATAACTAAATAAAACTTAAAAAATTTAGGGGTTAGGGTTTGCATATTGTGTGAAAAAAAAAAATTGTCTTTCGTACAGTGATTCAAATATAGTAAATGGACTCTTTGTAATGGACCATTTAACCACCTTTCTGTTTTACGGGTATTTTTGTAACATCCTGTATGAAAATAAATGAAATCGGAGCCGAACAGTTGGGCACCTTGCCCTGTTAGTATTGGTTTGTACAGTCAAGTTCCCCAATATCTGTACAGCCAACCGTTCAAAAATATCTATACACAGACTCTATTGCCAGTCACATAAGGTCCATGTTTAGATATTTATGAACGTTCGGCTGTTCAGATATTGGAGAACTCGACTGTACTGGCGGGTTCTGGGTGGTTCTGGTTTGCCGCGTTCGGAGGGTAACGGCCCCGGGTCCGCAGGGCAAGAGCCGCCACCCGGTGCGGCGCTCGAACTCGTCGCCCGAGATGTCTTCGTCGTGGAAGCGGCCGGCCAGCCCCGCGCCCGCGCCCGCGCCCGAGCCCGAGCCCGAGCCCGAGCCCGAACCCGCGCCCGCCGATCTGCTGCTGCTGCCCAGCACGGAGCCCACGTCAGTAGCCCTGTATCACATTGTATTCTAAATTCTAAATTTTATTCAGCAAATCGGCAGTTGTATGCTCTTTTGCTCATCATTTTTTTTAGTCTACCAGCGCTTTCGGAAAGACCGTGACTGCCGAGAAGAATGCGCCGCAAGAAACTTGTCCCAAGTATTTTTTTCTAAAAACAAGTTACATTAGCTCTTACAATACGTAACTGCAGATGAATTACACAAAGAAACCTCACTGTATCATTAGAAAATAAAGAAGAAGAAAAAATACACTATTTTAGAAACAAGTACATACAATACGTACAAGCTGACAAAAGCCAGAAGTAAAATCTTCGTCTAAGACCAAGGCCATTACACTAATCAGCCACACGCGCTGTGGAATCTCATAGAATACACTTGATATTCAATTTGGTCTGTTTTGTTTTTCGGATCTAGGAACGGATGACAGTTTGACATTTTAAAATAAAAAAATGCTCATTTGTTTGGTATGTTCTGAAAAAAAAATGGTCCGATTTTGTTGCCAGTTTTATGGCGCTAATTAGTGGCAGCGACATGAGCCGCGTATCCTATCAGCATAAAACAGACAGACGGGAGGCGCATTTGGCTTGTCTATGCACTACAATTTTTCTGTCACTTTTTGAGGGGGACGAGGAACACACACGTACAGCACACATCTGCGCTCCTGTCAAAATTTGTTACGTTCCTACAAACGCACACTTAAACAAAACTGTCACACAAATGCCAAAGACACGCACACAATCAACAGACCCTGATAATTTTGGTCAGACTTAATGTTAGAGATTTGGCGGAGGGGTATTCGCGCGTTAACATCTCCATTCCTTTCCTGCTCTAAGACTGACTGACTGACTGCCAACGCATAGCCTAAACTACTGGACCTGGACACTTGAAATTTGGCAAACATATATCTTGAGTATCCTAGAGGTGCACTAACAGCGCCTTTCCACCAGAGATGTGCTGTGTGCTATGCTACGTTGCTATGGATCCGTTTGATACACACCAATTTTATTCGTTGCACCCGTTTCTACCTCTGCTATGCTATGTGGAGCAATGAAAATGATTGGTGGATATCAGCGCATCCATAGCAACATAGCATAATATATCTCTGGTGGAAAGGCAATCTGTGAAGGGATTTTTCGTAATTCCCACGTTTGTAATATTTCACTGGGGCAAAGCCGCGGGGCATAAGCCTATCAGGCAATATTCTGATGATGATGAGTCAACAGCACGTCGATGTCGCTGCACGCCGTGAAGAAGGCCGCCAAGAAGAGCGACATGCGAGTGTCGTGCGAGGCCATCCCCGAGGAGATGTCCGGCTCGTCGCCGCTCGCGCACGCCGCGCACGCCGCGCACGCCGCGCACGCGCCGCAGCCGGCGCCGCCGCACCACCCGCACCTCATGACCTACAACTCGGACCCGGGTAAGTTTCTGTGGTGTTCCATTTGGACAGTAAACTGCATATAAACTGTGCCTTTGTCCTTGCTTCATCTTATTATTTGTAACTGTACTTTATCAGGGTTCCGTACCTCAAAAGGAAAAAACGGAACCCTTATAGGATCACTTTTTTGTCCGTCTGTCTATCAATACCCTTTTTCTTTGGAACGGGTGGAGGTAGCATGCTGAAATTAATATCAAATACTGCGGTCTCTTGAAGCTGTGAAAAAATCAACCTTCTAAGTCAACGCAATCAAAAGATACAGTAATTCAAAATTGCCGATTTCCTAAAACCTAAAGGGTACTTCCAGATGTCCTAGAAACTTGAAATTTGGTGTGAAGGTAGGTCTTATAGCACAACCACTCCGAAAAGTCTCAAAATCTTAAATTTTTATGTCTGTCTGTAGATTTCGCAGACCAATATAAGTTGACCTCACACTGCGTACATTTTGCTTAAGAGCAGGGCTCTGCTAACACTGGACTTCTTAAAACACTGGGGAAAAGCGTTAAAATCTTCCTACGGAACCCTCGTGCGTGAGTCCGACTCGCACTTGGCCGGTTTTTTTTTGTTAAAAAGTGTCATTTCCATGCAGGTTAGTTTTAGGTTAGAGATCGTTTGGAACCGACAGTTGTCAAATGCGACACTATTTGATGTAGTCGAGAGCGAAAAAAGGCTCTCCGAGTCGCTTTTATTTTAACTGCGTAATATTGTTATTTTTAGTTTGTACCAGGGGGCCTTACTTTTTATCCGATAACTAACTAGTAGTTAAGTTTCACATTTTCATTTTTTTACAGT
>OY829516.1:15698985-15831765 GCA_963691665.1 Clepsis dumicolana
CAACCAAAAAACAGTACATTTGAAACAAAAATAAAGTAAATAAAACAAAAGCAGAAACTTAATAACTATTTCAAATTAAGAGAAATGCCGATTTAGTGTGAAATGAGCTCCACTCAGCATAATGTTGCGACGAGCTGCAACGCTGTTTTTCAGCAGGGCCCATTTAAAATTAAAAACAAAACACAAGAGCGCGTATTGCGTGCTCCTCACACTTACGGGACTTGCGGCGAGTGACATAACTTTCTTATTTATATTTTTCATAAGTTTTTATTGGTCCTCTTGAGTGTGCAAACATTTGGAAGGCTGTCCACGATCGATACTTTTGGCTTGCGAGCACTGGCAGATGTAGTCGGGCTGGCAATCCAGACAGCTATAGTCCGCCAGGACGAACGCCAACTTTAAATGACAGACCGTGAAGAGTATATTCAATGACCGCCGAGCCCCAACGTCCGTAACATCTGTCAACAGAGAGCAGACCGCGCCGTCGTCGCGCGCGCCGGCGGGCGGCGGCGGCGGCGGCGGCGTCACGCCGTCGTTCGTGCTGCTGCAGCTGTACCACAAGCTCAGCACCTACCCCATCACGCCGCCCGTGCCAGGTAACGCCCCGCCCCCACCAGACGAACATCTGACTAAAAAATTTTTTTTAAATGGTTAATTCACACATTCATGTCGTAAATCCTTTCAGAAACCATCATTACGACAAACAGTTTTCGCCTTCAAAAACCAATACAATTTAAAAATCGACCGCATTAAAAAAAATCGATACGATACATCAGCTCGATATGTTTGTCTGTGATGTAAAAACAAAACAGCCAAATTCGCGAAAGGTTTATTATGCTTTCGGCTTTTGAACTTATAATATGTGTGTGTAGATAAAGTAATGTATGCAACTCAACACTCGTGTGATCCCATTATGAAACTCTACTTCGCCTCGTTTCATAAAAAAACAGTTTCATAAACTAGTATCATTCAATTTGTAATTGAATCGCTAAACGCAACGATACCACATGTTTATCCGCCTATGTGTCTGGTGTACCCTTGTGAGCGTGTGGGCTGGCCGCAGGCGAGGCGCCGCTGGCGCTGCACCCGCTGGCGGAGCGGCCGCTGCTGGTGAGCGGCGTGCAGCACGAGCGCACCATCAAGAACCTGGACCGCGTGCCGCCCATCGAGACCTACAAGGTACCGCGCGCCGCACCCACCTCACCTGCAACTGTCAGCTTACAGTAACAATTCGATATACATTTCATTGCTAATATGAAGCGCGCTAAAACAAAAGCTATTCAAGTCTGCAATCGACATCGAATTGTCATTGTAATCTGACATTTTTAAAATTGGTGAAATAAAGGCCAGGGCTGTGTTTTATAAACCTACAAGTTACAATTTTACAGGCGTTTATTGGCAACACTTGTCCTATTTTTTACAATTTGCGTTTTATAAAAGTACTGTGCTGCAATTTTACAAGCTACAAGTACAGGCGCCTGTAGCCGTATCATAGACAAAAAGTGGACATTTTATAGTTTTAAATTCATAATCGAACAAGCGTTTTTGAAAAAAATTGTAAAATACAACTTTAGATTTGTAAAATTGTAACGAAAACTTACGTACGTCTTGCGACCTGTAACAATGGCTACAGGTGTACAAATTTTTGAATTAGCTGTCTTGATCAGTACCAAATCAATCGTTCTATCCACCTATCTATCTCTCTTCTTCAAGTTATTAAATTCAAGTTCATCAAGGAATGAATCATTTATTGAGGAACTCGTCTGAGTCGGACTCGGAAGAAGAAAGTCCACGGTAGCATAGAACTAGGGAATTTTGACCACGAATAAATACGGATTTTGACACACCTTTTCAATATTATAATGAAAGGTCCAGAATGAACTATATGCAAATAGACTAGACTAGATTCTGCAAGAAATTGGGAGCTTATTAGAATCGTCGAGTAGGTACCTAATCAAATTAATTCATTGAGCTCGAAGCTTCAATTCTCTGTCTGTCTGTCTGTATGCACTGGAGTATCATGCAATCGCTGACATGCAGTGGGCAGGGCAGTGGTGGTCACTTACCATCAGATGACCCACTTGCTCGTTTGCCTTCCTCGTCGTATTAAAAAAAAAAACATTTTTTGGCCGTTTTTTGCCATTGTTTAGAATAGATGTATTTTACAAGCCGACCCGCGAACTTCGTACCGCCATAGGTCATTCTATAGAAAAAGTACCTATGAGAAAATGAACTTCCTATTTTTCTTCTCGACAAATTTTCCCCTCTATCTTACTACTCGAAGCAAAGATAAATCCAACAAATGAAAGATCATGAAAATCGGTCCAGCCTTTCTCGACTTATAAATAGTGCAATTAACAAGATTTTGTTTTATGTACTTAGACGGATTTTCATTTATCAACTTTGCATGGGTATTTTTAATATGTAATAGATAAAAAACCTCTACGTATTTGTAATTTTTGGCAGCCACTTTTTTTTTATTAGTGATGTCCATTACACTTGTAGAATTTACTTGTAGTCGAGATTTACAATACCGTATTACAAGTGTAGCTTTCCGTGTGTCTTTATAAAACACCTGTAATTGTACACAGTGCATTACAGGGCCGCGTTTTATAAAGCTACAAGTTACAATTTACAAACGGAAGTCTCGTTCTATCACCTTTTGTTAGAAAGAGACTTCCGCTTGTAAATTGTAAGTTTTAGCTTTAATATAAAACGCGGCCCAGGTGACTTTTTCCTGTAGACTTGTAACTTGTAGCCTGTGGGTTTATAAAACACGGCCCAGACCTCTTCGCCGACGCGCATAATTATGTAGAAGCATAGTGACATGAGCCGTTCGCGTGATAGCTCTTTTAAATAGACATTGTCTTCATAGTTCACAAGCCTCACCGCGAACATCATCGAAAAATACACTTGCATTACCTAATTTTTCTAAATCGCGATCGTTACTAGCAGGGCTCCAGAGTCCAGATTGTTCCAAGAAATGCCCGTTGCATCCAAGACGAATAAAATGACACTTTTAAAGAGAATTATGCAAATGTTTTTTACACGACTTTTAAATTCGTGGCTATTTCCTTCTCAGGTGGGCGTGCTGTACGTCGGACCTGGACAACAAGACAATGAAGTATTAATATTAAAGAATGAATATGGCAGCGTCCGGTATGTTTTATTAAAAATAAACAAATATTTTAACTGTTGGACATGCGTCGATCTTGATCTTGGCAACTCTGCCGCAGTTTCCTTGTTAGTCCTCCGCCGCACCGCATTTCAGTGGCCACTGGGAAATGGCAGTTAAACGTGCAGAAAGAGCTGGCACGAGGTGGAGTGAACGAGTAAATGAAAGTATCTATTTGAATAGACTTCACACACGTGTCAAAATTACAGGCTTAAGTTAAGTTCCTATAAAAATCTGTCTATTGACATTACTATCGCTCAATTCCTCCTTGCCAGTCGAACGACCAACTCCGCTCCGCATTCCGGCGGGCTATGGGAAACGGCAGTTAAATGTGCAAAAAACTGAGTTTAGTGGAAAATAGCGTTCTTTTAGGTTGTCTGAATGAGCGTGTGGCGCAGGTACGCGGAGTTCCTGGGGCAGCTGGGCACGCTGGTGGCGCTGGCGGGGCCGGGCGCGGGGCTGCTGGGCGGCGCGGCGCCCGCGCTGTTCCTGAACCTGGAGCGCGACGGCCGCGACGGCCGCTACACCTACGTGTGGCACGACGACGTCATGCAGGTCGGTGCTGCTGCTGGCCGGCGCGGCTGGCGCAGCGGGCCTGACAAAGGCTGCCAGCCTAGTTTGATGAACTTATCAGGAAATCCATTTGAGGCCGTGTTGTCAAGGGCGTCGCCAACTTGGGGCAGCCGCCCTGCCCCTTCCCCTCTCACATAAAAAAAAGTTGGAGCCAAATCAAATGTAAAGCTTCACGTGGACCTGTTCTTGACTGTACGTGTCAAACAGGAGCTTACGGTAAGTTCAACAACCGCCATTAACTCCAACTGCTACAACCGGGCGCAGGTGCTGTTCCACGTGGCGACGGCGATGCCGGCGGCGGCGGCCGACCCCACCTGCAACGAGAAGCGCAAGCACATCGGCAACGACTATGTCAGCATCGTCTACAACGACTCGGGCGACGACTTCTCCATACACACCATCAAGGTACCACTCGCCGAATCAAAACCTGACCAGCGGGTGACCCTTACTGGCGGTTGATGAAACGTGCACATGAGGCCGAAAGTGTTTCTCATTGGTTCAATTTTTGCTTTTTCTAAATCTAAGAAATTTAATTCAAAATTTGCATCTGCCATTTTACTGTTAATAAATATATTTTTGGGTTAGAATTTTGCCAACGATTTTAAATAAGAAAGAATTAACTGCCCATAAACGATGACTCGTGAATCGTTATCCATCTTTTCAGCTTCACGACCTAGTCGCTTTTGGTTCGTAACGTCTCTCCCTTGCTTTTGCGATGACTTCCCCCCGTGGCACCGTACCGTCCATGTTTAACCTGTGTGTGCGCAGGGCCAATTCAACCTGTGCATCGTGCTGGTGGAGCCGCTGCCGCACGCGCTGCACCGCGTGCTCGTCAAGACCAAAGACGAGCGCATCCGCAGCAAGTTCCTGCCGCACCTCGACCAGGTGGCGCACGTGGTGTCGGACCACTGCGCCGCGCCGCTCGCCCGCCAGCTCGCGCTGCACTGCGCCGTGAGTACCGCCCGTGTAGCAGTAGTACAGTGTACAATGCATATAAACATGAGGATATGCCCTTTGAAACATCTTGAAATGCGAGCCCGCCGGCGGGGAGCGCTGCTCACATCACTGGGACTACTTGTAGTATCAGGAGTAGCAAAGGGCCCATCCAAGCGCTATTATGTGTGTATGGTCCCCTTGCTGACCGCGGCCCCTGTCGCAGCTGGCGTCGCACATCTCGCAGTCGGTGTCGCTGGGCAACGCGGTGTACGCCAGCAACTCGCTGGAGCGGCTGCGGCACATCAAGCGGCTGCGGCGGCGCGTGGAGGCCGAGCGCGTGGCGGCGGCGCAGCGCGCGCCCAAGCCCTACGCGCCGCCCGGGGACGCCGCCGCGCGCGTCGCCATGGACGACTTCAATGACTACACCTAGCCCCCCCCCCCCCCCCCCACACACACACACACACACACACACACACACACTACATCACTATTCTAATGTATTTTTTTATTGAGCGAAAATTTTAGAATTATTCCCCTATCACACCGGCTTGACTCGGCCCCGGTCGGTAGCCGTCTGTAAGTCGTTCTGCAATGTTGGGCCGATCGAGTGGTTCTGTTTAATATGAGATGCTTGCTCGCTGTCATCAGTGATTACATTATTTTCTACAACTATAAATGTAATACTAGCCGAGCCGCTAACAGAAAATTTGTGATTTTGATTTCGTTCGTCACTAAATTTATAAAACGTTTCTTATTTTGAAGTTTTTAGCCGACGGTGAAATACTCATTATATTCAATTAAATAGGTACAGGAAATACTTTCAAAACTTTCTTGTTCGAAATAGTAATCGAGTTTACTCGTATTTTTCTAAAATTTTCGCTTAGTAAAGAATCTAACTCATAAATTGTCGCTCTCGGACGCATCTAATGAACTTGAAAATATTCCAAATTGAACGGAAAATTTCAAAACTATTATGCAAATAACATAAGATTTTATTACACTGACTAAACTCAACGGAATTCGAATGTCGCGTACCCCACACAACGTGGTTGATGCAACATAACGTCTGACGCTGCCCTGAAGCGCTCAACTGGCACGACTCGCTGCATTCCAGTTAAACCGAACTTGGGAGACAAAACATCTGCACTGTCGCCTGGTTTGAAACCATATTGTACACAGTGTAAGGCTGGCAACAGTGGCCGACCGACGGTCACCGCTGACGTCGGTCGAACGTAGCTATATCAATGAAAATATTTTATCGGACTTTAGCCCAGTGGGTAGCAATACTGCCTATGAAGCTAGAGGTCCCCTGTTCGAATCCCGGTCAGGGCATCTATTTGTGTGATGAGCACGAATATTTGTTCCAGAGATATGGATATACTATCGCCTAGTAGTACTCATAGTACAAGTTTGGCTTAGTTTTTGACTTGGTTGATTTGTGTAATATTGTCCCCAAATATTTATTTATTTGTATTAGGCTGCATTTAGCGTCATTCGAACATTACATCCAGTCATACATTTTCATCGTATAGCAACATTCGATCGACGTCAACGCTGACCATCGGCCGAGCACTGTTGCTAGCTTAATAAAATATTATAGCGGAATATTTCAGCCAGTGCTAGTAACTCCGACCGAACACCCCTGTAAAACTTTTCCCCTCAAATTATTCAAGATGGCGTCACGTTTCTGACGCGATACACTTTCAACATCGATGGAATGTATTGATACATTTGTCAACGTCAATTGAGAATTCCTGAATTCAGTGAAATAAACGGATCACCTTCGTATATAAGTCGAATTTAGACCGATCATGTTTCAGACTAATTCGTATTCCTTCCTCTGGGACTTGCGCACAACTCTACCCTCGTTTCCAATGTTATTTTTATTATTGTCAAATGTAGGGTAGCACACACTGATGATGACATCACTCTGTAAAGCTTCGTTCACACTAACCGTGGACGCATTATTTTAGTATTTAACAGTCTTCCAACTCGGGGGCACTGACCATCCACTATCGCGGCTAAACTCGATTTATGTGCGTGAGTGATCCGTTTATTTAATTATCATTGAGCCTCACGACAGTTTCGTGTTCAATATCCTGAAAAACTTGAACAGGGGTGCTCGGTCGAACTGAGCCAACCATTTGCTGAAATATTCCCAATTAATTTTATAACACGTTGTATGTAGTCGACATAGCGTCAGCCCTCACAGAGACGCTAAACTAGAACTTACGTAAACTGTAAACAACAGACCTAAGCATTACAACAAAGGTCAAAAATTGTATGACAGATAAGGAGTCCCTATATCGATAAACTCAATTATCGGCGCTACTATACTAGTATCATCATACCAGTGATCGATGTACAGCATATTTTAAATGATCGCTGAGTTGTAGCTATAGTGTGTAACATTGCACCATGAAATAGTTAATTATTGTCTTATCTCTTTATCAAACCTCTTTAGATAATTAGATTAAGTTTTATTTAGTCTCATTTTTACACTTTTAATAAAAACATATTTTTACAAACAAAACTTGGAGTGATCACGGGTATATGGAACAAGCATCGATAATTGAGGTTATCAATATAGGAACTCCTTGCCTATAGTGAAATTTTACCCCCTGGATTCCTATGTCTGGTCATAATAAACAAACTGTTTATACAGCCACAGCCTTCGCTGCAACGCGTAGGTCACATTTAAAAATATATTAATGTTATACTAAACTACTGCAATATAGGTTATAGTTATTCTAGCGCTCCGCTGACGCCATCAAGTATACACAAACAAACTTGTAATAATAAGCATCATATGTTGAACTGTTTGTCGGCCGGCGGCGCGCTATTAAAACCGAACTACCATTCGTCGATACGATCAACAGCTATTATCGCTCTCCTTTTCTGTCCAGCGGAGTTGGACAGAGATGAACTACGCGATGGCGCTGTGACGCTCGATGTGCTTATAGTATAATTGATAATTGTCTGCTAACGTGTGATAGCTTGAGTAGCGTTCCTCGGCGTAAGCGCAATGTTTATTCAAAGGACATCTTACGATGCATTTACTAAATTGTACTGGATGTCTCGACAACTAACGCCAAAACTGAAATTGCTAATTTTACCTTGATGAAAGTTTCGTGCAGTTTTTGAGATCTTGCCACTTTTATACTAATCGGTTTTTAAGTGTCTTTCTCGAAAACTGTAACATTTTCGTTAAAGTAAAATTTGCCTAATCTGATACTTTTGGTTTTAGCTTTCGGGGCACCCTGTATACAATTATAGGTAATTCGTTGGGGGTGATAGGTCATAAACTTAAGTTTGGATAAATTTAAATAGATTCAGAAGGGTAAAAATACGTTCAGATAATGGTACGAAACAAGTGCAGTTGTAATTTGACTAAAAAGTATGTCGACAGAATAAGGACACACCTCTACACTTATTTCCACTTACACTTTACAAGGTCGAAATTGTAATATCGCCGAAGTGGAAATAAGTCGTTTTGGGACGCTCCTCACTTGTACTTATTACTACTTGTGCATCTTGCGGAACAAAATGCACTAAGCATAGTAAAGTCGGCGTGTTGATCGATGCGCCCGTGCCCTTACTTATGTATGTACATTGAACTCCGACTCTGAGAAACTACAACATTATACTATTTGGAAACTTGTAATCATAGCAGTGCTATGTTGCGTCGCGAAGGTGTCCGCATGAAACCTTGTCTGGTTCCTTAGAGCTCAATTTGGAATGTACTGAAAACGAAATGTGGGGATTAGTGGTAGGGCTACCAAGCGGCGATAGCTGACCACCGGCCTCGTAGACCGACGAGGATTTAAAATTGATGTAAGGCGGCGGCGGGGCACGATTGTGTAGGAACGGGATCATTCGTTAAGTGTTTAAATTGATGTCTTTTATTGTAAGTTTTGAATGATCCTCGATGGAAGTGTCCCGTCGGCCAGGCTACGACCCGAGCGCGGCGCTAGCGCCAGCTCCCTCGCACCCGCTGACCGCCCGTCGTCCGGAGAGGGACGGACGACGCCGGCGCCCGCCTCGGGTGACGCGGTCGCGGAGGCGTCGCGTATTAAGCTAGGCATGTAATCGTTTGTGAGTGTGCTACTTCATATACTGATAAGTACATTATATTATTAAGTTAGTTCAGCTGTATTTAGCAATACGGAAGCAGTGCTACATGCGCAGCCGGCGGCGTGTGGTGCGCGCGGCCCGCGGGAGGGTGTATTGCAAACTATAGTAGAACTTATATGTATTAACTCAGTCCTCGCCCGCGCGGTACAGGGGAGGGGGGCGAAGGGAGAAGCGCCCGCCTGCCCCTTCACCCCCTTTGTCGTCCAACATTGGGCGGGTACGAGTGTATCAGGCAGCTACGAGCGCTGCGGCGGGCCGCGCCGCGGGCTGGCGCGTGTAGCGGGCAGGGCGGCGGCGCGTCGGCGGCGCAGCCAGGTGTATAGTTATTTTCTTATAATAAATAAGCTTTAATGAGTGATTCGCTGTTGCTGCCGCCGCCCGCGCCGCGCGCCGTTCGACGAACAGACGCCGTGTACTCAGACAGACATTTTTTCATTTTTCCGGAGATGTGATAATAGCGTAAATATTATTAATAATAAATACGAATAATATACTACGGCTGGCGAGTTTTTCTACTTCCGCTTCGCTTTCGGGTTCTAGATTTTCATATATATGTAAGGCCCGACGCGGGGAAGCGAACGCGCCGTGACCGAGCGACCCCGGTATGTGATTGCCGAGCTTAACATCAGCACAATTAATTAAAACATAAGTTATGAAATTCTAAGTGGCCCCGGTCGGGCCGCCAGCTTCCGTTGTGTCCTCACGCAATAGTCTGTTGTCACGCTTCTGCGCCCGCGCCGGCGCCGTGCCGCGCCAACCGCCAAGAACAAACCTACCTAATAAAGCATTTTAAATGAAAATTCTTCAACGGTTTCCTCTTGTCACTTTGATTTCTGCACCGGGTCGGAACATTGTTCATGCAAAACGTTACCCGTTCAAGAATTCGCATTTCAAGTAGCGCGTACTTTTCGAAAATGTCTAGGGGTCAATCGCATGTGAACCCTCATACGGCCCTAGATGTATTTGAGCGGTGTGTTACAATAGTGGGTGTTTCTTGACGGTTGCTGCGTCGCCTGCGCCGGCGCTGGGACCTTGTCGAAGTAATTTTACGCAGCAATTTATTTCCTGACGAAAGATTTTGTAATCGAATAAATGATGGCAATTTTTCTGTTGTTTTATTTCATAAAATTCCACAGGATTTAATAACTACAAAATACTCATTCAAAACAACTTTCTGTTCCCACTTAAGTATGCCCAACGTGTTGGCACCAGTAATTAGCAAAGCCCCAGTAATGGGCAATCTTATTTAGTAGAAAATAAGGTATGTATTAGGTCATTTATTTTACAACAGTCAATTTTCAACCGCATGATCTTTAGTGTCCAATATTGAGCTTGTCAACTTAGTGTTCAACATTGGTGCCATCAAGTTGCCTAAGTAAAATCCATGTTATGACGTCAATATCGATACGTTTTTTCACCCGATTATTATAAGAGGAAGGGGAAGGCCGAGGATAGAGTATTTAGATAAAATAAAAAAGAAGATAGACGCTGTGTCGTATCGGGAGGTGGAAGAACTTGCATTGGAAAGAACGGACTGGAGACAACTGCATCGACAAGAGTAGCACTCTTAAATAAGAGGATGATGATGATGATGATGATGATTATAATAATAATAATTTAACATTTATTTCAGATAATTTGCATCCATATAAAAGAGCCAAAAGACCAAGTGAAAATCAATACCATATACAAAGTACCAGTACAAAGAAGAGAATATTTTTATTTACAGGGTGTGGCCAATAGCCTAAGGGTATAATCTGAAAACCGTAATATTATTATGTCCACCTCCTTATCGCTGGTCATCACGCAAACTCCTTTAACAACCGACACTGTCCACAAACAATTTAATTTACATTGACACGTTTCACCTCTTGTCACAGCAGCTGACATTAGCATCCTATTTCTTTGCACCTGCTGCTATATCTCGGCTTAGCACCCTCGCTGAACGGATCCAGCTGCCCTTGGCGTTTGGTGTGAGCTACCCTACGGAGATGCAGGTGTGGTGGTGCGCGGCGCTGTGCGTGTGCGCGCGGCTCGCGGGCGGCGAACGCGCGGCGCAGCTCGACGCGGGCGCATTTTCCGCACCCGAGGGCGAGGATCTCTCGCCTGGGATGCTGCAAGAGGTGATACTTGGCGCTCCTACAAACTTATCGGTTTATGTTTTCCCATGATGAGGTGGTGTTATGGGTACCCACAAGATCTTTCTGATTATTTACACAAAGCAGATAAAGGATAAATTGAAGCTTAAGATGTAATACGGCTAGTTTAAATGAGTGCCAAGTTTTATTCAAGAGGTTTTCCATCAGAGCCATAGGTAAGCTAGTTTTTATAGCCAAGTATTCGCGCGTCGCCTGTTCCTTTTATAGCCAAGTATTCGCGCGTCGCCTGTTCCTTTTATAGCCAAGTATTCGAGCGTCGCCAATTCCTTTTTCTTGAACTTATCTAGATATTAGACTGGCGCTTCAATTGGCCGTATTTGCCACATGTTTGTCATTCAATCCCTGTCCTGCAGGTGAGAAACGAAAGAGAGGTGACTCGAATATTTGTCAAATAGTTATGATCGATGTTTACTATCGTCATATTTTTAAAAACCATCTAAACCTGAGCCGCATCAGCATGGTCGCATGGCACGCGACGCGTGCCATGGGACTTCGTTTATCGTAAACAGTTTGAAGTCCTTGAACTGATGGTTGTTAGCCGATAGAGATGGAGCAGGACGCCGCCGACGACCCGATGTTGGCGAGCCTGCGCGCCGCGGGGCGGGCGGGCGCGGCGCTGTGCGCGGGGGACACGCGCTGCGCGGGCGCGCTGTGGGCGCGGCGCTGGCTGCTGGCGCGGGCCTCGTGCGCGCGCGCCGCGCCGCTGGAGCTCGCCGCCGTGCTGCCGCTGCGGCCCGTCGCCAGCTGCGGCAACATCACGCCAGGTAGCCCACGCAGCCCCGGCACAAACAATATTATTTATTCAAACCCAACGCTGAATTTCACTATGCGATTCGATTCATGAATCTAGATCCAAGCTATATCAGTTACGTCTTTTCCCCTCCTGTAGACACAATCGTTTCTATGAATGTAGGTCTGTACATGTAACCTACAGAATTTCAGGGGGCTACCCTTCAATTAACTGATTCGTTTCTTAGAATATCCTGCCAAAGTAGTACCTAAGCTTGATTGCAGGTCATAAACTAGGTGAGTAGTGCATTGTTGTGCATGTTTAGAGTCTGGCGCGATCGGCGTGCTGGCGAGCTTTGTGCACCCGCTGCACGCGCCGGGCGAGCGCGCGTACGACGCGGCGCTGCTGCTTCTGGCGCGTGCGGCGCCCGTCCCTCCGCACGCCAACCGCACGCGCGCGCTGCTGCTCGTGCCCGAGTAAGAGACAGCTACCCATCTAATTAATTGTCACAACTACATTGTATTTGTTTCAACAACTCGCCTACCCATGAAGTTAAGATCAACGATACCTACTCAACAACGATACATAGACAGCCGCTGGCACCTAATTATAAACCTATCTATACGCACATGCGACCGCCGATTCGCCCTGTTGCTCGACACTGAGAAAACGGGTTAGGTTCGTAAGGACTAGATTACATAACGACCCTATAAGCAAAACGTCTTAGTTACATAAGGTCTTTGTAGCTAAATGTCTAATTGTACAAACGTCTTAATAGTAGAATGCCCGGGTTTAAGATTGGACTTAGTTCTATTACGTCTTGTTTGTATAACGCCCTAATATCAAAATGTTGTAATAGCAAAACGACTGGGTAGGCATATCGTCAAACATTAATAACGTCTAAATGGCATAACGACTAGATGGTTGAATGACAAGAAAAACTCGACTTCGTCCGAGACCTAGACAATAACTAGTCGTCCCTACAGAGATTAAATTCATCTAATATTACCTAGCCGGTATGCAATCATGACGTTTTGCTACCAAGACCATATGCTATCCAGACACTTTTCCTTATGCGTCGTTTTACAATCAAGACTTATTAATAACTTGGACGTAAACTCTATTAGTCATTTTGCAACTTCGGGCGTTATGCTATAGTTGTCGATCGAACAACTAAGACATTCTACCCGGGCATTCTGCAAAAAAGACATTGTGCTTACCAAGACCTTATGCAACTAAGACGTTTTGCTTATAGAGTCGTTATGCAATCTAGTCCTTACGAACCTAACCCGAGAAAACACGTTGTATTAGGTACTTAATCGCGTCGAAAGCGCCTGCTCATGGTGTACCATTTGAACCTTGAACTTGGTAAACAGAGACGCGTCGCACCTCACGTCGTTAGTTATTATCGCTAGTGTCACTGTTTGGTCAGACTGGCGCGCTGGCTGGAGTATATCCCAGCGGCGCTGCCGGCAGCGTGGGCGCGGACACCGGCTATGGCGCGGCCGGGCGCGGCGCCGCGGCCGGCCGGCTCGCCGCTGCGGCTGCTGGCGGCCGCCGTGCTGATGCCGGCCGCGGCGCTGCTGCTGCTGTTCGCGCTGGCGCTGCGCCTGCCCGGCGCCGACGCCATCCGCTACGACCTGCTCCAACACGACGCGGTCGAGCACGCGCCGGAGCCCGACGCGCCGAGCGACGACGCGGACGAGAAGCCCGAGACAATGGACGACGCCCAAACGGCTGACCGACTAGACTTCCTGTAATATGCCGTCAGAGCAGACTGCGTGCTTGTACTTTACCAGGTTGTGGTATTAATATGACAGGACAAGAGCAATTTAACTGTTATTTGGTTTATAAAGAGTAGTATTTAGTTTTAATTTAAACACAGTATTATTATTCTTGTCTTGTTTTTCTTTAATTTTGATTAACAGTTACATGTTATATCCAGATTTTAGTTGATATCACATAAGGAGCAATATGTTGTGTTATTTAAGTTACGGTAAGTATTTTTGTTTGTTTAATCTATGATTTCCATGAATTATATGTTGCAATTGTTATTGTGTGGTTTTTTATTGTGAATTAATTAGACCTATTTGAGTTTCTGCTTTTTCTACCTAACTATAAACCAGCAAAATTAAAGTTGCAGTACCATTATTACTTGGAAAATATAATAAAGTTTCAACCATCCTTAATGGGGCCTGGAAAAGAGTTAACTGCCTTGCAACAGGCACAAAAAATGTTATGTGGTTGTTGTGTTAATAATGTAGTAATATGAAGAAGTTTTGTATTAAATCAGTATAATTTACAATAAGTAACAAATGTCACAATGACCTTTCCGAGTAATGTTCACAGAACTTCACTAAAGTTAGACATTGCACTAAGACACTGGTTGTTAACCCAGCGTCTAACGCTATGAGTATCTACACGTTCTAGTTTCACTTCAGTCCTTCTTCTCGGCGTCGAGCTTCCGTCTCCAGACTTTGACCTTGCCCCTGAGCTCGCGCAGGCGCTTCATCTCCTCCTTGAAGTCCTGGTGCTCGTCGCGGAACAGCCCGTATTCCCGCAGCCGCAGCATCAGCGCGTGCGTTTCGACATGCCGCGGGTAGTAGTGGATTATGTCCTCGTTGCTATGCGTCGGCTTCGCGGAAAACATCTTCACGACCTTCATGGACTTGGTGTTCGTAGGGATGGCTACCTCCCCGAAGATCCGGTTCGACAGCCGCTTCATCCTCGTAGCGTAATTACTCGAGGCTTTTATTAGTTGCACGTATTTTGCGTAATTTGTTGCCATTTCTGGAATCACAGGATAAATTGTTCGCTAGAATGTGCAGGCTTTATTACTATTAAAAATATTTGAGTACGCGATCCAGTTTGATGATAAATAGGCGCATATATTGTAAATTTAAAATAATAAAGTAATACCTATAAAATAATTATCTCCTAAAATAACCTCACTATATTCGCTTTCATTCCATTCGGTTCAGAAATGAGAACTGTCAGTCAAACTCAAACAAAAGTCAAAACTGGGCCGTGTTTTATAAAGCTACAGGTTACAATTTACAAGCGGAAGCCTCATTCTATTCTATCACATATTGTTAGGAAGAGAATGCCGCTTGTAAATTGTGACTTGTAGCTTTATAGAACACGGCGATGCAAAATGTACATTGATGTGACCACATTTCGAGTTCAGAAAAAGTTAGGAAAAACGGCTCAAGGTTGTCAATTTTTGATAGAAAACAGATGCTCCAGCAATCCAAACTCAGGTTGCGTAAATTTGTAGTGAAATGTGCAAGCAATTATGAACTGTATTGCAACGATTTACATTTTTATTTGAGACTAGAGGTCGCCTCATTATCAAGCAAAACAAAGTTACGAAAGATAAACTAAAAAAAATTATAATAAAAGGGTTAATTATTTAATCAGTGATTAGAGGACAATAATAAAATAAATACGCGATTGTAAGTACCTTTCTGTTTCACGCTAATAACAAAGTAACTTCATGCTGACTTGTACCATACATACCATATAGATCTTGTAATTTTGTAGTGCATTATTCTTGTGTTCACGTTAGCTAGTGCTGGTTTCGTTTCGGTAACAAACACTCTACTAACAGCTCTGAGTGCCCATGTCGGCGCCGGAAGTCCGGGAGGTCATAATAAAGACTGTAAGCTTACTTTTAATACTTACTTACTAAAACATTGGGTTCCTATCAATAACATACTTACCAGAAAATAGCTTAAATTTAATCAGAGGCTAGAGATATTTTCATGCAACATCTTCATGCAATTGTGGGCGTATTTCACGCGCACAATAAAACTATCGTTATCATTTTGTGGATGAGTTATTGAGAAATACTTAGTCTACTTTGTATTTCACTTTTAGATATTACAAATTACCAAAATAATTGCAATTAGAGGAGGCCTTTAAGAAAATTGTACTGGGTATAATTCTAGAAACTAGAATTGACATATTACAATTATTTGTGTTTATTTCAGCATAAGATGGTGACTCAATGGGTCTCGAAGCTAAGGCTGGTGCTGTTCCTGCTGGCACTTGCACTGTATGTGTGTGTGCTTGTCTTCCTCAAGACCGCATACACGAGGAGCAAGCGGCTCGACGCCATCGATGAATTGGTATGATACAGATTATATGCACCTACCTCTCTAGCACGGTAATATTTATCCGCCCACTCCATCTACAAATGGGCAATAAACAATTTTGTGTAGCGGTGGCTAGCACGCCAAATTATGCCGCGGTATTTTATCCACACTTGATGATTGAGTAGACAGTTTATCTAATTACTGTTCTAGCATGGTAAATGCACATGCACATGTAGAATTTTGGCAGTTCCATGGGATAAATTTAAACCTAGCATTAATTTTATATGTTTTGTCAATAGCATGTTACGGCCCCCAATAAAATATGTTGTGGCCAAATATTTTGTCCATACACATAATATTTATCTACATTTTAGCATACTAGGGGGGCTGATTAACCCCTTGTAAGCAGGACGCAAAGATGGCTTTAAATTTGACACGGATACACAGCTTACAGCAACAAGAGGTTAATAGACACTTCTTTGAGTTTAATCCACAAATATTAAAAATGTAGTTCTCAAATGTTTGTGTCTGTTGAAGGTTGAATTGTTGAAACTGCTTTATATTTGCAGGCCATCAAGAACGATAAGCTGATCAAGCACATCCACGGGCTGGACGAGCAGCTGGGCGCGCGCGGCGAGCGCCTGCTGGACCTGTACGAGGACTACTGAGCCCGCAGCCTGCTGACGGCACACACCTCAATGAA
Source organism: Clepsis dumicolana (assembly GCA_963691665.1). NCBI lineage: Eukaryota > Metazoa > Arthropoda > Insecta > Lepidoptera > Tortricidae > Clepsis > Clepsis dumicolana. The sequence goes on from OY829516.1 coordinate 15,715,493, forward strand.
GCTAGATCTTAAACTTAAAATCATCAATCATATAACAGGTCATTTTTTCTATATATCTGTTCAGTCGTGTCAATGCTATTTTTAAATTGGCAACAATGTAGCTGTCAAAATACGGCACTTCCGTTTTTAGTTGTTTTTTTTTTTCCCTTTCAAAAGGACTGGTCTTGTCGACTCCCTCGAGGATAGTCGCCCATCGTACTCGTTATCGCGGAACCCTCAACCAGTGTCGGCGAATTGCTCTGAACGTATAGAAATTAATGTCATCCAAATTAAAGACCAACTAAGATTGCGCTCGGGCTGTATGTGGTGTGTGCTTGTGGAGTTTAGCAGTAAGGGAGGTGTCTACACTGGGCCCAGCTCTGGACATAACCCTGAGGTCCTGCTTGGATGACCGCCGCTTCGGAAGATCAGGTGAGCACGATCGCAATCATTTGTTTTACATCAGTTGTACCCATATTTAATATTAGGTCGGGAAACACACGTTAGAAATACCCCTTGTTCATACAGTCCACTAAAAGTTCGTCTTTCGTTAAAATCTTTCGGGCATCGCGCCACAATATCTTTAGGCTTTATGTTTACTTTATTAGGACAGTCTTAAAACTCTGAGACAACGATAATTTTCTGTAATAAAATTATGTATCCCTTAGGCCTCAGTGTACCACATTATATTTTTGGAGCGAAAATAATAAGGAGTTCCGATTTCGTCATTTTGGTTACGGAACCCTAAAAAAGATAAAATAGAAAGAAGAAAAAAGAAAAGAAAGATTAGATTAGATTAGAAGATTAGAACTTAGTCAGATGATTTTTTTTTTATCGGCATTACTTTAGCTCATAGAAATTATGATGTAAATTCCAGTTATTTTTAATAGGACATGCATTTAAGTGAATAATGGAAGTCTATGTTACTAAGGGCATATAATTATATGCGGTAATCAACACTGACCCTCGCCTTATTGAACTGAAAAAACTGTACTGCATAAATGTTAGTTGTCCGACAAGTTATGATATTACAAACCATTTTAAAATAGGCTATGAATATGATAATTATAATGAATCAACTCCACTCATTTGGTAGTTTTGATGTGATGTCTCAATCAAAGATTTTAGAATCTCAGTTTTATTACTAATTTTCGAATACAAATCGAATATATTGAAGCAAGTTTAGAGAACAGAAGTGTAAATCTTTATATGTAACTGTAGTTAAATAAGAATAAAAAATGTTACCTACCATAGTTTAGTGTTATTAATATTTGTGTTCATGTTATAAATGTTGAATCCCTTAATTTTGTAGGCTTAAGATAATATAGAATATGGAATATTTTTTAATATAAGGACATAGTGTATACACATATTAATATCGTCGCTATACTTTCTGAACCTCGTATCTTACCAATATATTTACTTCCAAAATCTTTTAAGTTTTATGGCCTAGCACTAGCTGAAATATGAAGTCGGTGCGGTGCGAGCGAAATATTCTTTGAATGAAGAAATGACTTCATATTTCTGCTAGTGCTAGGCCATAACTTTAGGCTTTAGAGGATTATTTTACGTTTTTTTTCTAAGGTTTTTTTTGAAGGCTGTAGTTTTTACTTGTTTGTTAATAGTAGTTTATGCAACTGCTACATAATGAGTGTTTTAAGGCCTAATTATGTGTAGTTGCATAGGGTAAAGGCACCAGTAATGGACAAGGATCCAGTAATGGACAATGAGTCTTATTTAATAGAAAATAAGGGACAGCAATTTATTTTATATCAGTCAATTTTCAACCATATGATCTTTCAATTAAGAACGAAATGTCCATCAATCGTCAACTTAAAGTGTCCAACACTGGTGGCGTTACCCTACATTACTTTATCTACACACATATTATAAGAACTCTAAGATGGGTTCAGAAGCCGAAGGCATGTATCATACCCATACCTATCACGAATTTGATTGTTTTTTTTTTAATCATAGACAAACATACCGAGCTGACGTTTCGTTAACTGTTTATTTTTGTAAAAAAAAAATCACATGATTAATTACACATGTCGGACTGAACTCGACTTATATACGTGAGTGATCCGTTTTATTTCGCTATGATTGTAAATTACGTTGGTTGTCAAATTCGAAAAATCGAATTCGATATCGAAAAGTCATTACGAAATCGAATTCGATGTCGTAATGACTATTACTTTACTGCTGGACCTGCTGGTCGTGGTGAGGCGACGATGTACCGCAATGCTGGTAATTTTCTACGGTTTCTGAACGCATTATAGAGCACTTATGATATGTGTGTAGATAAAATATTTTTATCTACACATATCATAAGTCCTCTACTCAAAACTCAGCTTCGCCTCGTTTCATAAAAACACACTCGTGTTTTAAGGACCCTCATTATGTAGCAGTTGCACAATCTACTATTATTTCACACTTTTATGTTGATTTAACATTTTCATAATTATCCTTCAACTCCTAACCATTAAGGAGTTGTACCTTTCATCATCAGCTCATCAACACGAGATGACAACTACCAGACGCAAATACTTGAATAGCCTTAGAAAATATATGAAACACATAATACGTGCCTATAAAATTTGAGGGTTGCCCTCGATTTCCCTGGGATCCCATCATCAGATGATAACTTGGTTGCAATGGGACCACCTCAGGAGTATACCCTTTCGAATAAAATTATATTTTGAAAATCGGTGTACGCCGTACGTGTAATCGATGTACATACATTTAAAAAAACATACAGTGGAACGTAGAACCTCCTCCTTTTCTTAAAGTCGGTTAATAACAGCACTGTTAATATCACCTTGGAACTAAAAATATCTGTAAGATACGAGGTCGAGAAAGTATAGCGACGATATTGATCTAGTTTTGAATTAAACATCGTGCAATAATGGACATAATCCCGCAGCTTTCGATTGCCCTTTTACAGACCCGCCATTCAAATATCCCAACTGAAAATTAATCAAACCGCTTTCCATGTTTGCAGTGAATGAATGATAGGATTGCCATATTCAATAAAGTTACTATAATCTTTAGTGTTTCTATTTTACAAGTAAAATAAAAAAGACTATGGCTATGGTATGTAAATATTGTATATTTATTATTGTAAACAGTATTATGTATTAAGATTAATGAGTATTGTATTAAACGTATTAACAACGTGTATTTTTTATTTCATTCTATACACAAACAGGAACATAGTCAAACAGGATTTAATTATTAGTAGTTAAAGTTAGTTAAAAGTAGTTTTATAGTTAGTTAAAGTAGTAATGAACTGTATAAGAACACTATTGAGTATTATAGTTAAGCGAGACACTGTCGAGGCCGCGGCTAGCGCGGGCGGTAGTCCGGCAGCCCGTTGTCGAGGCCGCGGCTAGCGCGGGCGGTAGTCCGGCAGCCCGTTGTCGAGGCCGCGGCTAGCGCGGGCGGTAGTCCGGCAGCCCGTTGTCGAGGCCGCGGCTAGCGCGGGCGGTAGTCCGGCAGCCCGTTGTCGAGGCCGCGGCTAGCGCGGGCGGTAGTCCGGCAGCCCGTTGTCGAGGCCGCGGCTAGCGCGGGCGGTAGTCCGGCAGCCCGTTGTCGAGGCCGCGGCTAGCGCGGGCGGTAGTCCGGCAGCCCGTTGTCGAGGCCGCGGCTAGCGCGGGCGGTAGTCCGGCAGCCCGTTGTCGAGGCCGCGGCTAGCGCGGGCGGTAGTCCGGCAGCCCGTTGTCGAGGCCGCGGCTAGCGCGGGCAGTAGTCCGGCAGCCCGTTGTCGAGGCCGCGGCTAGCGCGGGCGGTAGTCCGGCAGCCCGTTGTCGAGGCCGCGGCTAGCGCGGGCGGTAGTCCGGCAGCCCGTTGTCGAGGCCGCGGCTAGCGCGGGCGGTAGTCCGGCAGCCCGTTGTCGAGGCCGCGGCTAGCGCGGGCGGTAGTCCGGCAGCCCGTTGTCGAGGCCGCGGCTAGCGCGGGCAGTAGTCCGGCAGCCCGTTGTCGAGGCCGCGGCTAGCGCGGGCGGTAGTCCGGCAGCCCGTTGTCGAGGCCGCGGCTAGCGCGGGCGGTAGTCCGGCAGCCCGTTGTCGAGGCCGCGGCTAGCGCGGGCGGTAGTCCGGCAGCCCGTTGTCGAGGCCGCGGCACTGCGCGCTGCCGCCTCCGCGCTCGAGCACGGCGCCGGGCGCGCACAGCCAGGGGTCCGCGGTGACGCGCTGCCAGCGCAGCAGCCGCTCCCGCAGCGCCGCCTCCTCGCTCGCCAGCGACGGCTTGCCTGCAACACAGAGAACAATCGAAACAATGCTTTACTTCCTTCGTACTTTTTTCCAAGGGCCGATCCTGGGGTAGAGTGAGTAGAACGCCCCTTGGACGCGTAAGTAGCGCTGACCGTGCAGGTTGTTGGCCTCGGCGGGGTCCTGGCGCAGGTCGTACAGCTCCCACTGCGGCCGGTAGTAGTACTGCTTCAGGGTCTTGTACCACGGCAGCGGCTGCTTGCCGCGCGTGCGGTTCAGGATGTCCTGCGATCACGGAACAACTAAAGTTATAATATACATAGTCTTAGCTTAGTTATACATATGTATAGCGTATGGACGGGTCCTTCGCTACTCCGTTTGTGTTGCCAGTTTAGTGGTACTACTTAATTAGAGCTAGATATATGAGCCGCATGCACGCCTGTTCCTGTGTTAAACATATTCCAAAGGGCATACTTATTCTAATGTTTATGTGTACACAATAAGGGGTACTGCGCCGCCAAGGCAGCAGCGGCTCGCGTCTGACGTCACAGTGTTTGGTGCAGCTGCACTGAACAAGAAGCGTCGGTCTGACCTGGAAGGTGGGCGACAGGTAGAGGTCCTGGTCCACGGGGAACGGCATGGCGTAGTTGAGGTTGTGCACGAGCTTGTGCCGGCGCGTGCGCACGCCGCGCATCGGGTAGTACATCGTCACCTCGTGGTGCGTCTGCGACAGGAACACCGCGTCCGCGGCCGACGCCGGCGGCTCTGCAAGCCCCGCGGCAAGGGTCAGCGACGCATGCGCGCCGTAAGTGACAAACGTGGACATACTAACAAACTATTGGCTCTGTGAGCTGTAGACCTCGTTTTATCTTTAAATTTAAAAAAATAATCGGCAAAGCAAAATTACAGAATTAGCGAACCGACTCACAAACGAGAATCGATTGAGAAATGCGACCTAGAGGAGAACAGTCGGACATACGAAAGATATTTAAACTAGTGAGCGCCCACGGCTCCGCCCGCGTGGAATATTACAATAACGTAAGGAATCTCTACAACAATAGGAATGTGTCCTCTGGGTAAAATAGTAGTTTATGCAACTGCTACATAATGAGGGTCCTTAAAACAGGAGTGTGTTTTTATGAAACGAGGCGAAGCTGAGTTTCATAATAGGATCACACGAGTGTTTTAAGGCCTAATTATGTACAGTTGCATACATTACTTTATATACACACATATTATAAGTACTCTAAGATGGGTTCAGAAGCCGAAGGCATATCATATCCATACCTGTCACGAATTTGACTGTTTCTTTTTTAATCATAGACAAACGTAGGTACCTAGCTGTCGTTTCGTTAACAGTTTTTTTTTATTGTAAATTATCACACTATTATTTATACATGTCGGACTGAACTCGACTTATGTACGTGAGTGATTCGTTTTATTTCACTATGATTGTAAATTACGTTGGTTTTCAAATTTGAAACATCGAATTCGATATCGAAAAGTCATTACGACATTGAATTCGATGTCGTAATGACTATTACTTTACTGCTGGGGTGGTGGTGGTGCTGAGGCTCGCGCTGGCGGCGAAGTCGTCGTCATGCTGCAATGCTGGTCATTTTCTACGGTTTCTGAACGCATTATAGAGGACTTATGATATGTGTGTAGATAAAAGTAATATTTGTAATTAGTCCGTCATATCGATTATCGAAAAATAAATTGGCCACGTATTTTTTGCTTTATATATCAATAAAAATTTACATAGATAAAATTAAAATTTTCCGTAGACTGCAATGCAGGATAATGAACGGATTTCTTTATCCCTGAACGGCAACACTGGCATAGATCGCTCGCTTTTGGCTCGAAATTCGAACTTGCGATTTTGTTTTTTTACACACCCGATATCATATTTTCTCAAGTTTTTCGCGATTCCCAAAGTCAAAGAATCAAATTGCTTTAAAATTCTAGAGAAATAATGCGTTGTTTGGGAGAAACGTGTCAAAAAGGTGTTGTAGAGCGTCATCCCGCTCTGTCTCGTTTTTTTTATCCCTTTCTGGTTTTTCGCTTTTATATATTAGATTTCGTCCAAGCTGAAACTGAACGTTTCGCTCACTTCGTTCGCTCGGTCTTTGCTTAAACCGACTTTGATGAAACTTGGCTAAAAACCATTTCGATTAAAGCGAACTTTCGATAAAAAAAAACCATCTACCCGTTTAGTAGCTACTGTATCACAGACAGACACACAGCTATGTCAAACTTATAGTCTCTTTTAGCGTTGGAGGTTAAAAAAGGGGCGTGGTTTATCCTGATCACCTTTCTCCAGGATGGGCAGCAGGCTCTTGGGCGCGTCGTCGGGCCAGATCTCGTTGGAGCCGGGACCCTCGGGGCGCGCGCCGAACCAGTCCAGCACGGTCGGCGCCACGTCCAGCAGGCTGACCAGCGCGCTGGACACCTCGTTGCGCCGCGCGCCTGCCAGCGGCGACGCGATCAGCAGGGGCTCGCTGAGGGATATCCAGCTGTTATTCTCGTTAAGTTCGATTAGTTAAGCATAATAGATTGGTTTTTAAGTCATGTCTAGCTAGACTTGCGAGTCACAACCAGCCACGTGAGTCACGAGCAGCCACGCAAGTTACGGAGCAGGCATGCGAGTCACGAGCAGCCTCACGAGTCACATCCAGCCACGCGAGTCACGAGCAACCGTGCGAGTCATGTAACGAGCAGCCACCCAAGTGACTGCCCCGTCACTTGCAGCCTCGCGAGTCACGTGCAGCCACACGAGTCATACCCAGCCACGCGAGTCATGAGCAACCGCGCGAGTCACGTCACGGGCAGCCACGCAAGTTACGGGACAGCCACGCGGAGTCACGAGCAGCCACGTGAGTCACGAGCAGCCACGCAAGTTACGGAGCAGCCATGCGAGTCACGAGCAGCCTCGCGAGTCACGTGCAGCCACACGAGTCATACCCAGCCACGCGAATCATGAGCAACCGCGCGAGTCACATCACGGGCAGCCACGCAAGTTACGGGACAGCCACGCGGAGTCACGAGCAGCCACGCGAGTCACGAGCAGCCTCGACAACATATCTAAAATATTTATTGTTTGTTTCAATAATTATTATAGTATAGTGTTGCGCACCGGACGCCGGGCTCGTAGAAGTTGGTCCGGCCGGCGGGGAAGGGCGGCCCGTTGTCGGACGCGTACAGCACCAGCGTGTCCGCCGCGCGCCCCGCCGCCGCCAGCTCCGCCAGCACCAGCCCCACGCCTGCGCACACACGCACACCTCACGCACACCACACTTCTCAGTATTCAATCTATCTCTTATTTTTATTCAGTAGATCAAAAGAAGAGATAGGTTTAATATCGGGACCGATTAGTCAGTAAACTTCTTCGTCGGACCACTGACGATTGTTTAGAAATTCAAGCTTTAAAGTTGTATAATTTTTGAAAGGTAAAATAAGCTAAACAAAATGTTTTAAATAAAAAAGTTGCAAATGCTGTACTTACCTTGATCAAGCCTAGAAATGGTTGTGTACTGCGCAGCCACATCTCTCCTGGCGGCTTCTGTATCCTGCACCGAAAAAAACCTGGTACATCTCGTTACTGTCGTTAGTAGTACAAGACATATTAAAAAAACCTTTCCCACGGGCCAGGCAAAAATCAATCTTATTACAATGTCAGACATTTTGACAGGGGAAAGCTTTTCTCACTTTAACGTGTCTTACAGTTTCGTCAAGCCCGTCGCTCTGTTTCCGCGAAATAGCTCAGTGGCTCTTTACTTTATACCTACTACATATTAGAAAGCTGTAATTTTGCAATTTTTGAATAGATATAGAAATTGATCACACCAACAAAGTAGCAAAATAACCCTCTTCTGGTAGCAAAAACGTTGTCCTTGTTTGTAGATGTGAAGAAAAACCCACTAAGTACTTATACTTACATAGTGAAATATAAAAAAAAACTATCACGCTAAGTAAGCGTTAATAGGCCATTTGACCCACTAACAAAGGCGGCTATTGACCCCGCGCGTGCCACGGAGGATTGTACAGCGGAAACAATTACTTAAGCAATTCCAAATGTTATTCGAAGGCTGGTGCACCTGTATGTAGTAGGGCAGCTCGATCTCGTCCCACTGGTAGTACCAGGGCGTCCAGTCGGGGATGCGGCCGGCGCCCGGCTCGCCGGAGCCGAAGCGCTCGCAGAAGGCGCCCAGCGCCGGCGCCTCGTGCCCGCAGCGGTGCGGGTCGTGGAACCCCACGTACAGGAAGAACGGCCTGCGCACGTTAATGTAAACATCAGGATATGCCCGTTGGAGCATTTTGAAACAGGAACGGTGTTGCCGATTGCGCCGGCGGGAGCGGGGCGCGGCCGGCGGCGCCCGGGCGGACTACAAAGCGAAAAGGAATCGAAATCGGAAAGCGAAAGGGAATCGTGTACGACTAGCCAGGCCCCCGACTACGAAGAGCAAAATTAGAACTTCATATCGTGCCGTCCCTCTCAAGCTAATATTATTTAACACGAGAGTGAGCGGGACGATACGATACCTACGAACTTCGATTTTCGAATTTCGTAGTAGGGGGGCAGGGATTGTCTCACTTGTCGTCCCGGTTGGCCGCCTGCAGGAACTGGCGCGCGAGCAGCTTGATGCGCGTGATGTTGCGCCCGACCTGGTTGATATGGTTGTTCTCCTCCGTCTGCTCGAAGTCGAAACGGTACACGTCGTGTGGGCCCACGTGCTTCTTGCCGATTATACCTACAATAGCGAGCTATATTGTATGCACAGACACTGTAATGTTTTTATCTAACTCAGTAGTTAGATAAAAATAGTTAACTGATATAGAGGCTGACTCTTCTTGTCACAGAATAACTTACCTGTTGTATGTCTGACAATGGGTAAAGTACTTAATATTTTTTATTTTATTTTGTAGGCTTCATGTAGAAAGCTCTGGCAGTGGCATACGTAGATCTTTTTGAGATGAAGACTTAAAGTTCGGTTGTACTCGTAGATAAGAAAAAAAATCCATTAGCACCAATATGATAAGTAGGTAGGTATTTTTTTTCATGGACGTAGACGTGGCTTAATCTCTTCCCCTCGGATGTTATCAAAATTTTATTCAGTAAGAAGCAGTCAAAAATCCTTTTACAGCGTAATTTTTGTTAGTCTACCAGCGCTTTCGGAAAGACCATGATTGCCAAGAAGCATGCGCCGCAAGAAACTTGGCACAAAGTATTAAAAAAAGTAATTGTCACTTTCCCAAACAAACTAGCTAGTGATACTGACCGGTGTAGACGCCCCGCCGGCGCAGCAGCGCGGGCAGGCTGGTGACGTTGTCGAACGAGCTGAAGTGGTGCACGCCGTGGTGCAGCCCGTACATGCCGTTCTGGTGGCTGGGCGCGCCCGTCAGCAGAGCCGCGCGGCTGCAGCAGACACCGGACACTCAACGGGCGTACCAAATTTAAAATTTATGTGCAGTTGGCTAACAGTTCCTGCACCGGTGGAACACCTGACCCCTTAGCATGCCTGCTGACGTTTATCGACGACGTAAAGCATGTGTCTCTCTCGCACTAGCTTATTTGCTAGAAAGTGACTGTCGACTGTCTGATCTTGTCGATAAAATTTACCGTGCTAGAGCGGCTAAGATGTTGTATCTGGGGACCAAAGTCCGAAAGAAGAGTTGGAAGTTGTACTTATTATGGCAACCGACTATAGAAACTTGGTCGGCGTGATTTGGAACAGCACTTAGAAGTATGTTCGGTCACTAGATGGCGCTGGGAGTCGGTACAAAATTCTCCTACTGGATGACAGATAGCGCCAAGGTCACTACACACTTTTTAGTGTAATAATAAAATTGCATGTTGTGTTTCCACTGAACATAGTGAAAAGCTATAGCAGCATTGGGTACTTTGTTCTATGTACATTTTCAAGCGACTTCCCAGCTAAAGCTCGCATCTAATATTTCACAACATGAGATGATAAGACAGGAAAGGAAAGGCTTGCAAAATGTGAATAGCTGTGACACTTCCATCTGGTTGGTGGTGTGCAAGAAGCTTATACGGATATAAGCTTCTCGGTGGTGAGTGTACCTCGGCGAGCAGCTGCTGACGGAGGTGAAGGCGTTGTTAAAGATGACGCTGCGGCGCGCCAGCGCGTCCAGGTGCGGCGTCTGGCAGATCTTGTTGCCGTACGCGCCCAGCTCAAAGCCGCCGTCGTCGGCTGGCGAACACACCACAGTCATTAGGATGCCAATCTGAGGCAAAGTTTCATTAAGATAGCTGTTCCTAGCCTTGACATTGAAAAACCGGCGTTTAATCTATTAAAAGAAAAGACCTGACTGACTTAGGAGGGACTCATCAACGCTCAACGCAAACCGGCAAACCCTTAGACCTAGAAAGCTGAACTTTCGCATACAGGTTCGCTTTATGATATATAATAGGAGTATTAAGGAGAAATTTTGCGAAATTCTACCCCTATGTGAATGAAAAGGGGGGTTGAACTCATGTTGAAGTTAGTATGGACAATTTTTTTTAATCTTTTTCTATTTTAAGAATTGTTTTTAAGGGAACATAACGTCATTTTTAAAGTTACGAATTACGAAACTTAGAGAATACACTCTTCAAGAGATATAAATGAACACGCACATGCCTACAGTCCGCGCGCGAGCTCCGAGGAATCGGGCTGGGTTTATTTTAATTTTTAACAACACACACATACCTTCCTAGGTACTATACTTAAATAGAATAATTTCATAAAGCTACAAGTCAAAGTTTACAAGCGCAAGTCTCTTTCTAACAAAAGGTGATAGAATGAGACTTCCGCTTGTAAATTATAACTTGTAGCTTTATAAAACACGGCCCTTTATGTATCTTATCAGTTATAAAAAGGTACTCTGTGCTTATCACTTGACAAGTTGAGTTGGCATTGGCACGTAAAAGCGTAAAACGGAACTTACCTGTCAAAACAAAAAGTACCTGCCCTGCGTCCTATTGTGTATTGTCAACGTAATATTGCGAAATTCTAAGCTCTTGATAAAACAACTTACCCAACAGTATAAGAACATTGCGTTGCTTGTTTGATAGCACAGTTTCCGTGACGGAGAGGCACAGCAGCAACGCATAAGCGGCGGCCGACGTGCGGCCCATGTTGACTGCGCCTGACGTCTACGAGTGAAGTGTTGGCATTTTCGCCCACCCGCCTCCTCGCCCTCGCCCGGCCGGCTACCTGACCCACTTATTGACCGGTCTTAGTTTTACCTCCAAAATTTGAAAATTGATCTGTTGTAATAATTCTTTGAAGCCCCTAATAATTCGATTAGATCGGAATAAGTTATGGCCGGAAGAAAAAACGTTTTATACCTTTTCGACGTCGACGGCACCCTCACAAAACCAAGACAAAGAATATCCGAGGATCTACTTTCATTCCTGATAGATAAAGTGCAGCCTAGAGTATCTATTGGACTGGTGAGTGGCTCCGACTACTCCAAAATCAAGGAGCAAATGAATGGGGAAGACGTGACGTCTAAGTTCGATTACGTGTTCTGCGAAAATGGATTAATGCAGTACAGAAATGGTGAGCTGAAGAGCCAACAGAGTATCTTGAGCCACTTGGGGGAGCAGAATCTACAGAAAGTGATCAACTTTGCTCTGGGGTACATGTCAACGATAGATTTACCTGCTAAAAGAGGCAACTTTGTTGAGTTTCGAACTGGTTTAGTCAATCTGTGCCCAGTAGGCCGATCCTGCAGCCAGGCTGAGAGGGATGAGTTTGCATTGTTTGACAATGAGCACCAAGTCCGGAGGAAGTTTAAGGAAGCACTGGAGAACGAATTTGAAGGTTTTAATCTAACTTTTGCCCTTGGAGGGCAGATCAGCATAGATATGTTCCCCACCGGCTGGGATAAAACTTTCTGTCTCAACCATGTAGCCGGTGCTGGCTTTGAAGAGATCCATTTCTTTGGAGATAAGACTGACCCTGGAGGCAATGACCATGAGATTTACTGTGATGGAAGGACCATAGGACACAAAGTGACTTGTCCTGATGATACCAAAGATCAATTGATAGCAGAGCTTAATTTGAATTGAACTAAGAAAATTATCTAGAATTGTATTTTATATAAGTTATAAATGTTAATATAGAAACTTGAACCATTTACAGAGTTTATAATTCCATTTGTAACCTCATTAACTCTCAGGCTAATAAGATTAAGGGGACAAAAAAGACTTCATTCATTTCAAAATATTTATTGAGAGATTATTCTTATTTTACTATAACATTGTAAAATTCTCTGAAAATACATTGCCATCAAAATTGGTACAAACAATAGTTTTAACATATGTATAAGTATAACATTAAAAATAGAAATAAAATAACAATGTACTCAACAACTATTTCAAGATTTCAAATCGTAGCAGCCATCAAAATGTCATCACCTTCCATGCAAGCAAATCTTGCTTCTGCAACTGCAGCCACAAAATGCCCCATTATGCCGCACACACACCTAACGTTAATGCCCCTTGTAGACAGGTTTCCTCTTCTCTATGAATGACAGCATGCCCTCAACGCGGTCCTTCATGGGAATGTTCTTTTCATAGTACTTCTGTTCCACCTCATAGCCATCCTTGATGCCCAGCTGCACCCCTTCGTTGATAGCCTGCTTGGCGCAGCGCAGTGCAATTGGTGCATTGGGGATTATCTCTCGTGCCAGCTCCAGTGATTTCTCAAATGCTGCATTATTATTAGTATTTTGTGGCACAGCATGGTTTGCAATCCCTGAAAAAAAATAGGACTTGGATAAGATAAGAACATCATTAATCATTCATCAATATTGTAAATACATAATGCTAGTGATTATTTTTGTGAATATAATATGTATGTTGCTGAATAATTATAAAAATGTTATGTTATGCTACAATATCTAAAATTGTGCAATTGCTTGATATCTACTCTAGGTTAAACCTTAAACTTAACTGACCCATTTCTTTGGCTTCTTTGCCACTAATCACCCTTGAAGTGTAGATCAGCTCCTTGGCAATGTTAAGGTGAATAACCCTTGGTAGCCGCTGGGTGCCACCAGCGCCGGGAATCAGTCCTCGTCCTGTCTCCACCAAGCCTAGCTTGGCTGTGTCCGCAGCCACTCTGATGTCACATGCCAGCGCCAACTCCAACCCTCCGCCCACTGCTACACCCTCAATGGCAGCTATAGTGGGCATCGGAAGATCTTCAATTTCAATTAAAGTCTCCCTCAGCCTACGAACAAACTTTGCAACTTCCTCGTCTGACATGTTGTACCTCTCTTTCAAATTAGCACCTGTAAAATAAATGAAAGTTAGAAATGATGTTGTAGCGTTTCCATATGTTACGGTGGGGCGCGGACTGACCCGCGCAGAAGATGCCGGGCACGAGGCTGTGCAGTACGACGACGGAGATCTTGGTGTCCTCGCGGATGAGCTGGTTAACTTCACGCATGGCGTCCACCATATCAAAGCTGAGCGCGTTGCGCGTGGCGGCCGCGCTCAGCCCGTACACCGCAATGCCCGCGTCCGCCCCCGCCAGCTTGTGGAACACCACCGAGCTGGCGGCCTCGCCCGCCGTCGACAAGCCGCGCCGCCCGCCCCGGCACAAACCCCGCAAACTGATCAGTCTCGACACTATCATGTTCGCAAATTAGTTAAAATAAAATGTCACTAAACACTTCCCGGTTCCCGATGATAAAATTACTTAGGTATTCGTAGTTACGTACTAGGTACTATCCTATTCTACTGTTAAAGTAACAGATAACTATGTAATATTATTTGCAGAGAGTATCACGGCAAGTAAAGTATTTCAAGTCTTATCAACGTAGAGTCGTAGATAACGTCTTGTTTTTGTACACTTTACTCAAAAACTTTTTCTATCTATATTATCTATGTATCTATTCGCTTCACCATTGTCATCGTCTCATCGTCCGTCCCATCATGGTCCGTCGGGAGCCGGTTGAGTGTCGATCGCGAGCGGTTGTGTTCAAGATTGTAGTACCTTCGGTTTTCAGTATTTGTAGTTGGATTAATGTTATAATCGTTACTATCTTCATAAAAGAGTTGCTATTCCTGCATTTCTTGGTGGTGGTTTTGTCGGTAAGTGGTTTTATGTGGTATTTGGATTTAAATTCGGTAGATTAATTATTTTCTTACGGTGTGCGGGTAGTCTATGCCAGCATTCCCATGAGTGAGAATGCTGGCTTAGATGACCCTGGAGGGGGAGTTTTTCGCCCAGTACTAGATAAAAATGTCTTTTTAGTCGATCATGAAGAGTTTGAGAAAAGCCAGGCGGTAATAATGGCGGGGAAAAATAAAAAAAATAGAAGGCAGGCTCGTGAAAGGGAGCGAAATAAAAACAAAGATAGGGTTGCTGAACGGTCTCGTTCGAGGGCAGCGTCGTCCGCGTCGTCCACGAGATGGTCGGATAACTCTGATAGTAATCATAATCGGACTCAACCTGACACTCCACTTCTGTTAGGTCAAAAAAGCTGTGATCAGGCTTCGTCATCATTGACTCCTCCGGCTCACTTAGTCACGGACTCACCCATTGAGCCCCAGACCCAGACCCCTATATCACCCTTCACTCCCATCGGGCGTGAGAAATATTCTGAGTGCGACCAGGGTCCTTTTGTAGTCCACGTGCAGAAATTAGAGACCTCCCCCGACTCTGGTACTATACTCCACCCTATATCGTTTGGCCTGTTTCTCCAAAACAGAATAAGAGAGTTTCCCAACGTCATTGAGGGAAGTGTTAAGAGAATTGGACGTAACCGAGTGTCCATTAGTTTCCACTCAGGCGGAGATGCTAACTTGTTTCTGACCTCACCGACGTTGATACAACATAAATATAAGGCCTTTGTTCCCTCGTTCAATGTAACGAGGCTCGGACTAGTTCGAGGAGTGCCTTCCAAATGGTCCCCAGAAGAGGTATTAGAAAAAATTCAGGTACCTGACAATTCCGGAGGCGCGCGCCCCATTAAAATTAGAAGACTAAACTTTAAAAAAAACAATCCTGATGGCTCATATTCCTGGCTACCGTCGGAAACGGTAGTCATCACCTTTGATGGGCAGTCTTTACCGAGTAGGGTCTACATGTGCTTCAATTCCCTGCCGGTAGAGCAATACAAATTGCCAACAATACAGTGTTTTCGCTGTTGTCGTTTCGGGCACACGAAAGAAAAGTGCCGCTCGCTTCCCAGATGCTACCGATGCAGTGGCTCCCACATTGGAGATACTTGTTCGGTGGACCCTCAGGAGGGCTATTGTTGTAATTGTCCCCAGGGGTTGGGTATGGGTCACTTTGCTAATAGCAAGGCCTGCCCAGAATTTAACCGACAAGCAGCCATCAAAAAAACTATGGCTGATGAACATATTTCCTATTCCGAGGCATCGAGTCTACATACTAGGGTCACACAAAAAACATATGCTCATGCCACATCCTCCCCACCGTCACAAGGATCCACGTCTTACAAAAGGACAATATTCTATAACCCTCGCTCTCCACCTCCGTCTAGGAAAGGTTACGACAAAAAAGCTCACGATGATCTTACTAGAGAGCCGGTAATTCCAACCAAACCAGTGTTCCGTGAGAGGCCCACCGAACAATCAAATGAAGCTCTAATAAATGAGCTTATAAAAATTATTTCCTCTCTTGTCAAAGTTTTCTCACCATCTAGCCCTCTGGCTAATCCTTCTCTGCTATCCCACGTTGCTCCATTCATTTCCTCCTTACTTA
The DNA here is from genome assembly GCA_963691665.1 of Clepsis dumicolana. Taxonomy (NCBI): domain Eukaryota; kingdom Metazoa; phylum Arthropoda; class Insecta; order Lepidoptera; family Tortricidae; genus Clepsis; species Clepsis dumicolana. The sequence continues at coordinate 15,731,427 of OY829516.1, forward strand.
TTTCTTCCAATAATGGACCAGTCAGTAATACAGTGGAACTGCCGTAGTATCAGCAATAAGAAACATGACCTCATCTTCTTAATCAACAAGTACAATCCTATCGCAATAGCTGTATCAGAAATATGGCTTAAATCTGAGAATAATTTTAAATTACCCAGATATGTGTCTCTGATGGACTGCCGGGCTGATGGACGTGCCGGATGTGCCTTGTTTATCAGAGACCATTACCCATTCACTCTCATACCCACTCCACAACTTAGTAACAATTGGCATTCAATATGTGCTCGCGTAGAAGGAATCTCTTTTCTGTCTTTATACATCCCTAGTCCATCTATTCAAATTTTATCCGAGTTGAAACAATTAATCGCATTGCTCCCGCACCCATGTATTATATTGGGTGATTTTAATATTCATCATCACTTGTGGGGTTGTGATAATAATGACTCTCTTGGAGAACAATTTATGGAAGTACTTGACACAGTTAACCTTTGTCTTCTAAATTCAGGATCCCCAACTTTACGTACTTTACCAGGTCATTCGGTCAGTGCAGTGGATTTGTCTTTATGCTCACCCTTACTTGCATCGCAGATCACCTGGGAAGCCCTAGATAGTACATATGGGAGTGATCACTTTCCTATTCTCCTTAGCCTCCCATTTTTGTCTTCAAAAAGGGCACCTGTCATGGAACCTCTCTTGGTCTATAATATCAATGGAGTTGATTGGGACACTTATAAAAATATTTTAAATACTGAAATTAACTCTCTTCCTCTAATTACGGCGTCTTCAATTGAACATTGCTCCGACGCCATAGTTCGTGCTATTAAATCCACTGCAGATAAAGTCTTCCCTCTCAAGAATGCAGCTGTAGGTAGATTCCCGTCTCCACCTTGGTGGGATAAAGAATGTACTCAAGCTGTTAAAAATAGGAAAAAAACTGAACGTATGTATTCTGCCAATATGACGCCGGAGAATTTTCAAATTTTAAAGAATGCTATGGATGAGACTAAGCTTTTACTTAAAAACAAAAAATGCGACGGCTGGAAAACATTTTGTCTATCGTTAAGCCCCACCTCCCCATCTACGGTAGTTTGGAATAACATAAAGCGATTTAGACGATCCTATAACTCTCGGTCTTGTCCGTACCCATCCTCACAGGAATGGGCGGAGTCCTTCTTGTCTAACATAGCCCCTCCACACGTTCCTGGTGTCTTTGATTTACCCATTGAACATCCTGCCTTCGAGACAATCGACCCTTTAGATGAAATATTCACCATTCAGGAGTTAAAAAATGTCTTAAAAGCAGTAAAAGATTCTTCTCCGGGCCATGATGGCATTCCCTACTCCTTTATAGCTAAAGCAGGTGAACCCTTCCTTCAATACTTCCTTAACCTTATTAATTGTATCTTACTTTCAGGCCGTCCGCCTTCAGCATGGAAATCCCAAATAGTTATTCCTATCTTGAAGCCAGCTAGAGATCCTAATGATCCACGATCTTATCGTCCTATTGCTTTGTCTTCAGTTTTGCCTAAGATTTTAGAACACCTTATAAAAAATAGACTTGAATGGTATATGGAGAGGGAGGGTCTGTTCGGGAAAACTCAGTACGGTTTTAGAAAGGGAAAAAGCACAATCGACAGCCTCAGCATTTTTACTTCCGATATACGACTGTCTTTCTCGAGGGGAGCATCGGTGGTCGCTGTGTTCTTGGATGTGGAGGCTGCTTACGATAACGTCCAGCTCCCCATTCTCAGGGAAAAATTCCGCAAGCTGAGAATTCCGGAGAGGCTGGCCAACCTAGTGGGCAACCTACTTTCAGAGCGACTAATTACTTTTCGCGGAAGGGACCCGCAAATAAATCCTTCAAGATTGGTCTGGCGTGGACTGCCGCAAGGGTCTGTCCTTAGCCCGCTGCTGTACAATTTATATACACATGATTTGGAGGATTTTGCTGCTGATTGTCAATTTTTACAATATGCGGATGACTTGCTGGTTTATTCTTCTAATAATAATATAGATTCAGCTAGTGAATCAATCTCGACTTCGCTTCAATCGGTAAATTCATGGTTAACTAGGAATGGCTTGTCACTTTCCCCAACGAAAAGCACTGCTGTTGTTTTTACCCGTAAACGAGTAACTCCTAGTATAAACATTTCAATCAATGGCGTGGAGATTCCTGTTTGCTCTCACTTTAAATTTCTCGGAGTGGTTCTAGACTCCAGATTGACCGGTGCCTTACACTTTGATCATATTGTTAAAAAGTGTGAACGCGGTCTCAATACGCTCAGATGTCTCTCTGGGGTTTGGTGGGGAGCCCATCCAACCTCTCTTAGACTACTATATAACGCAATCGTCCGAAGCGTAATGGATTATGGATCGTTCCTTTTGGTGCCGGGTAATAAGGCAGGCCTTAGAAAATTAGATCTCATTCAGTCGAAAGCATTAAGAATTATATCGGGAGCAATGAGATCAAGCCCCATAAACGCGTTGCAAGTGGAATGTGCTGATCCTCCTTTAAACCTACGTAGGCAATTTTTGGCTGATAGCTATTTGTTCCGTGCGCTTCAGTTCTCTCGTCATCCAGTACTAAATAGGCTACTCGATCTTAAATCTGCTCCTAGTTCCAATTATAATGGCCCTCCCTGCCTTGTTAACAGTTTGCGGAAGTTCCAAACCATAAAAGATCCAGTTCACCATTCCCAAAATCTCCCCCTGTTTGAGTTCAAGTACAGCACGGTTACGTATCAGCCACGAGTTATACTTGATTTTGATATTTGTCGTAACGATCCACATGCTGACGAATACCTTCAACAAATTCTCAATCGTGAATGGCATGATTGGAACACAATTTACTGCGATGCTTCGAAATTGTCGCCTGTTGGTTGCGTAGGGGTGGGAATATATCATGCTCAGTATAATATTGTTCAGAAAGTAAAATGCCCTCCGGAAACCTCTGTTTATACTGGGGAATGTATAGGAATATTGGAAAGTGTTAAATTCGTTTTAATTTTCAGGTTGAAAAAAACCATCATATTTTCTGATTCTCGTAGTTGCCTACAAGCTTTGCTCTCAAACCCTTTTTCAATCAAATTTCATAATCCAATTATATATCAGATTAAGGAATGTCTCACCATATGCAAATCAAGAGGATATGAAGTAACACTCGTGTGGGTCCCGGGCCACTCGGGAGTCTCTGGAAACGAAAAAGCTGACCAATTGGCCAAGAAAGCGGTGGTGGACGGTGACAAGGTTCCTTTTAAAAATTATTGCCATGATGTTGTAGCATTATCTTCGGAATATCTAATGCGTTCATGGTCCTCCAATTGGACATTATCAAGCAAAAATAAGGGCAGACTTTTTTCACTAGTGCAACCAAAGGTCTCAAGGAAGCCCTGGTTTGCTAAAACTTTCATCTCAAAAGAATATTGCTCAACAATCATTCGGATGCGTCTTGGCCATTGTTGTACTGCCTCTCATTTGGCAAAAATTCGTATCCGAGACTCCTCTCTTTGTGAGTGTGGGTTGGATGAAGGAACCCTCAATCATATCTTCTTTTCCTGCAGCAAATATGACAATTCCACCTTTTATAACGAACTGATAAGATTGAGGGTACCGTTTCCAACTCACATTATAGAGCTTTTGCAATTTGATCAAAAACAAAAAAAGGAAATATTTCTTGCATTGGCTCAATTCTGTCAGCAAAATGATCTGAAGCTATAACTAAGTATAACTATTTATTTTATAAGTGTATCATAGAACTAAAAGTATATGCTCTGGTGGTTGTTGGGGTGTAATCCTTTAAATAGATTTTTTCCTTTGCGTAGATTGAAGTTCCCTGCTTGTAAGTATCAATTATTATTACATTTATATCCATAATAATTATACATTATCTTTTTATTAGCATGGTTGTATTAAAATGGGTTTTTGGTATACCTTTGGTTGGTCATTAATCCTTTTTTTTTCAGGAATAGCAACCGATACTTTTTCGCCTCCGTAATTTTTCTACAAAGTTATATCGACATGACGCTGGCTTAATCAAAATGGTCCGTCCCGTGTCCCGTCCACAGATTAGAGAGACTATGTCCCGTCCCGTCAATCACGTCATCAAATATGTCAGTTCCACATGTTCATTATGAAATGTTGTGATTTTGTTTGGGACTAAAATAATAATAGAGGAGTAAAATGACTTCAGAATCTTTTACCTGTGACCTCGATCCTGATACTAAAAGCGTTCTCAAAATATACCTTTTCAAGGACGTTCAGAATGTGGAGGCAATCAGAAATAACATCATCAAAGGAGTCTGGAGTTGTGCTGTGGTCAAGCCCAACTTGATACTGGACCCTTTCCAAGTAGCAGTCGCTGCCAACAGAGCGGCGGTGGCGGCGAAACTGGGCACCATGGTCACGAGAACTGTGTATGCTGAAATTCTGTACAACTTGTCCCTGTCTAAGAATATTTCACAAAGTTTAAGTAAGTTTGGAATAGAGAAAGAACAGATCATGCTGGTTTGTTTTATAGCGACGGCCGAGAGAGATGCCAGCAGTGAAATAATACCACTAATAGAAGGAAAATTGTGCCCAATAAGTGACCTCGGTCAATACACAAATTTGAAAGACTTGAAAACCACTTATAAGCTGACCAAGATTAACTGTTCTTCAAATAACGATTTACTTGACATTGTTGTCAGTAGAATGGTCACCAAGAACTTTGTTTCCCATTAGGCCTTATATTTATTGTGCATATTGATTGATAAGTACCATTTCAAAACTACAAATAAGCTCATTATAGCATAATTCAACAGTTCTCTGACTCAACCTGTAGGCATATTGGAATTCACAAAATTGGAATAACAACTTTGTACAAGGTTGGGGCAGAGAACAATACAATAAAATACAAATATTCTTCATTGTACACCGCAAATTAGTACACTGACCCAAACAATCAACCGAATGCACTGTCAATATTTATTAAGAACCATTAAGTTTACAGGAGTTTTAAACATAAATCTTAATTTTCGTTGTACTGTCTGTCAGCAAAAAGCAAGGTTTGCAATTGTTTTAATAAACTGAACATTTGTTTCTAACTAAAAACAGACAGATCTCTGTGAGACAATAGAGACAAAAAACTGGCCTAGTGCAAGTCAGAATCACATGAAGGATTCCATACCACTGAAAAGTATTAACACTACATATATTTCTATTTTAAATATTTTGGGGATCCCTTTAAAATGTTTATTTTATTATTTGTTGTTATAGAGGCCATAGTTATTCACAATCTGTGAAAAATTTATGTTGATTACCATTATTGAGATTGAAAAAAAAACATGTATAATTTTTAACTATTTTAATTGCTGTTTTAGTGCCCATAGTAATACACATTTTGTGAAAATTTCAAGACTATTTTATAATGGTTCTTACATACAGCCTTCTGAAACGATGGATGGACAGATTCTGATGTACCACAGAGGCTTAGTATTAGGGTCACATTGGCACCCCTGCTGTGGGTTATGGAACCCTAAAAAATCCGAACAGAATAAAAAATTAATGAAGACAAGTGAAACTATTCCAAAGTTGCTATAAGATATTTGCTGACAGTGTGAAGGTACTGGTAAGATTTGAAGGAAACAACCATGCGCGCAAAGCGAAGTGAAGTTAAATTGAAATCCTGCAAAAAAGTAGAGCAGTAATATAATAAATAAAAAACTGTTTTTTATGTACCTCGTTTTATTTCAACAACAACAATTTTAAATTGTATAATGTACAACTAAATTACACAACTTGTAAAAGCCACTAATCAAATCAATTGTTACAAATGCATTACAATACAATCAACACCCACTCACTTTGTTCCTTGCGTGGCATCCTAGAGTACGCTACCTAACAATAATCTGATGCTGTATGGCCACAAATTAAATAACTTGATTCTGTTGTTAAATGTTCTGTTTGTTCACCCGCTGAACAATACAAAATAATTATCGATATCATTAAATGCTCATCACTTAACCTATGTGGCCGCGGCCCCCATACATTGCTGTACAAACTTATACAAAAAAACTTTAAAAATAAATTCTTTGAATTACGCATGCGCATAATTAGTTCCACTATTACCATATTATGCATCCCTACACTAGTAGGTACATCCTATACTAATAAATTATAAATTAAGAACACAATATTAGTTAGTCGCTTACATAGTGAACGCAAACTTCATTACAATAAAAATGGCATCTAGTAATTATTAAGTCTTAGGAACTTTCTGTAAATCACTAATCACATAATTCATTTGAAACAATGACTGTTACTTCCATTTTCCAACATAAAACTTAAATAAGTCGCACAATCCAAATCAGTAAAGTATAATTATGAGTGGGCGTGTGGAGCGAGGGAGCCCGTTGTCTCGTCCGTCCTCTAACATACAGCTCTATTTGAAGTTTACCAGCCCGAAGCCAGCGGACTGTTCAGACAGAGACACGGACCAACCACCCTCTGGACACCGCATCTTCTATAATTTACTTGGAAAGTCATTACGAAACAAGCCGCGGTGTGCGGGCCAGGGGAATGCGTCGTGATTGGTTCATAGCTTGTCATCTCGCTTGGCATTTGGTCGAAAGCGAGCCGCGATTGGAGGCTAGAGAGATTTATAGGTGCAAATGAGCATATGCGTTTCGGAAACGTTCCCCTGACATTTGGTGTCCAGAAGGTGGTTGGTCCGTGGACAGAGAAGACCACCGAGTGAGCCTTCACACAAAACAATCCTACTTAAATCATCTAGCGAGACCTCGACAAACCCCCTCCTCATTTCATTAGACATTACATGGGAGGGCAAAAAAATAGTTAATTGCGTGTCTTACTAACCTAGTGCCAATATACAAAAAATATGTTACATATTTAAAGCGTTACGTTTTGTGAATATACATGTTTTATTTGGCTAATTGCATTGACAGTTCGTAACTTAAAGTTTAGCAGCCAGCCAGTGGTGTGAATCACAAGACTCGTCTCGCGTACGCTGAATCCAGCGGCAGAAGTCCGCCCGGCCGCTATGGGACAAACTCGTCTGATTGAACCACGAGTTGAAGAAATATGAAGATCAAAGAAGTTGGTCCGATAACGCCCGAGCATATGAGTACTTTGGATTACGTGTACGCTAGCCGTACCTGGGTCAATCAACTTTTCATTGCCACTCGTTGCCATGGAGATGTCCTCTGGGCAACTCGTCTAAAGTAAGATTATCTAAGGCACCACTCCATCAAACGTTAGGAGTTTCGACAGTTGTATGTCAATTCCTTCATGCTTCATCTCCTAAGCATGCGAATCCTGACTTTCGGGGAATGGGGTCTTAGAAAATCTTATTTTAGACGAGTCATCCAGGGGACATCTCCATGGCAACGAGTGGCAACGAGAAGTAGCACCGTACAGTCGAATTCTCCATTATCTGAACAGCCAAACGTTCATATATATCTAAACATGAGCCTTATGCGGCAATAAAGTCTGTGTATAGATATTTTTGATCAGTTGCAGATCTCGACCGTACAAGACATAGTGTGGCGTCGGCTGCGTCTCGAGCCTTATCCATAAATCTATTTGTTTTAATATTCAGCTGCTCTTCGAAGCACGCATGCGCAATAACTAGGTAGCTGTTCAACCATCGATCGCCTAAACCTTAGAGCAAGATTGCAGTTATTTGCCAATATTTTGCAATTTTTACGTTCTGTTATCTGAAAAGACAGTGAGACAGAGAAATATAATGGTGTGAGCGGGTAGCTTCCGTAGTGCGGTCCTCTGTCGGACAGTCGAAATAGGCGCAGGCGACTGTAGCTCCCATAGACGATAGTCGCCAATATCTACAATGTAACATTCGGTCGCCATTTGGAAAAAAAACAATTCAAAATATTTGATACAAAAAAATTTACCAAAGTTAATGTGTAAAGTGCAAATTTTACCAATATTTTTTATTAAATTCATAGTAGCTAGCATAATAACAATTTATTGCATGAGAAGCGAAATTATGCTTTGAGGCATTAACTATGTACTATTTTCAAAAGGTGAAGCAAATGTTGAAAATAAAAAGTAGTAATTTTAACATATCTTAATATTACGATTAGCATTATTTTGGGTTAACCTTTTTTTTGCTATTTTTAACTCAAACATTTAAGTGCCACTCGACTATTCCCTTAGTTACGATTTTTGACACAAAACCGAGTAAGAAACGAGTTAAGCAAGTCACCCGACGTCTCTGCGTGCGGGGCGCGGGCAAACGGAAACCTTTCACAGCGATTTTGTTACTAAGTATAATATATTGTCATAATCATAATTCATAATGGCACAATGCAATGTGCCAGTAAAAAGTGATTTGTTACAGATAAATTTTCTAATGAAAAAATATTAGAAAATTTATCTGTAACAAATCACAATCAGAACGATGCTAGTTGCAATATAAACATAACTTAGATAAAAAGTCGAGTTGGGTCAATCAACTTTTAAATGCCAGTGCATTGCCATGGAGATGTCCCCTGGACAACTCATCAAAAACAAGATTTACTAAGACCCCACTCCCCCGAAAGTCAGAATTTGCATGCTTAGGAGACGAAGCATGAAGGAATAGGCATATAACTGTCGAAACTCCTTACGTTTGATGGAGTTGTGCCTCAATCTTATTTTAGACGAGTTACCCGGGGGACATCACCATGGCAACGAGTGGCAATTTAAAGTTGATTGACCCAATTATCTCGGATAAATTTAGATAGCGGAGAGCGAGAAGAGATAGGCGAAAGTGTTTGGTTCGTGCTGCCCTCTGTACATGCATCCTCGGACCTGTTTCATAACGAGTTGTAACTTGTAATACGGAAGTCTCTTTCTAATAAAAGGAGTTGTAGGTTTCCGCTTGTAATACAAATTACAAGTCGTTATGAAACAAACCCCAGGGCCCAGCTTGTTAGACTAATAATATTTGTGTTTTGTTTCATTTTGTCGTGCAATTTGCGAGACAAAACACAAATATTATAATGCCCCTTTTCACCAACGACACCTAAGTCATCACCTAGTCAGGGGACCCCTATCCTAAGTGGCCCCTTATATCTCTCCCTAACCTAATTTCATTTTCACCATCCTAGGTAACACCTTAATAGGGGTCACCTAAGTGACGGTTTGTTTCAGGTATAGTGATTTCTAAAACAGGTTTTTTATCGATAATTTTTTTTAAGAGAAATAACTTCAAAAATCGTTTATAAAAAATTAAAACAACATTTTAAAAACATAGAAAAACTATACAGATATATAATTAATACTAAATTGACGTCTTATTTCTTATTTTTAAATGTTATCTAGGCTGTATGGCATTATCTTTGCCATCCAGAAAAATAAGAACTTACGGGGACAGTTTATAATTAAGTATCTAATTTTTTCCGAACTTTCGGTGCGATGATTGAAATGTACATATTTTCAAAGTATTGTGTTATTCGATTTCTTTGAAACCCGTATAATACAGAACTGACCAGAACCCGCGAGCGCGCATGTTAATTAATCGCTTCTCGTGTGTTTCCTACATGCAGAAATGCCGTTGGGTATATAAAAAACACAAAATAGGATTATATTTTAAGTGTAAACGGATAGCGAAATCAATAATAAATTGATACAGTGCGCGGCGTTTTGTTATGATTGAACGCGGCTTCTGGTTTGTTTTGTATTCTGAGGGTCATTAATAGACTGATGATGAATAAGTATTAGGCATTCGTCCGGCTGCGATGAGGTCTTCCTTTATACAGAACGGAACGAAAGTATGAAAAGCACGCTTTCTTTCGACATTCTACGAGTAGGTATATCTTATGACAAATCTTTAGTACCTATCATACTTTGATATAAATCATCTGATTTTCAGTCTGATCTAAATAAGTTTGATGTGAATATTAAATCCAATTATTCAACAGCTTCCAAACTCTACAAAATCATTTAAATAGCCTTCCATTTTATATAAATCTTATCAATCAAGTTAATTATTGCATAAGAAATGCACAATAACCTATAAAAATTAAAACGCATCTGCGACTGCGCGAACTGTCACTTAGCGCTAGGGGGTCAATATTCGAGCCCCTAAACTTAGGGGGCCCCCTTAGCAGTTAGGTGTTACTTAAGCGTTAGTGAAACGGAAATTAATCTTAGGTGTCACCTAAAAGAGCTAAGGGGTCCCTTAAATTTTAGGAGTCGTTGGTGAAAACGGGCATTAGTCTAATACCAGAAACGGGGCCTTTATAGTTTGTAGTGGTATGTGTTAAGATGGCACCAGCTGACGCGCAGGCGCCCCGAGCGACTAACTATTCAAATGGCGCTGCCACGGTCGCGCGTGACGGCCCTGCCTGCAAAACAATACTCGTTTCAATATCACTCATTAATTTTTAAGTTTTAAGAAATGAAGAAATAAAATTACAAAAAAACTGCAGATACATTGACAGCTAACCTACTGGTCCAATTTTAAATTGTCTTCTGAGAGTCGAAATGTACAAGTTATTACCGATTCCATCTATGCATAGTTTCAAGATTAAGAAAAAACAGCAATAAGTATTTTATTGAAAAAAAAAATGGATCGCTCACATCTATGCATAAGCTGAGTTTAGCCTGACATGTTTCGGAATAATTTGTATTCGTGTACGATTCTCCGCCACCGAGGCGTGCGCTCCCAGAGGAAGAACTACGGACTAGTCCGAAATATGTCACACTAAACTCACCAAACTCACTTACATACGTGAGTGATTGGTTTATTTAACTTAGTGTGTGTATGTGTGTGTGCATGTGTGCGTACTCACGCGGCGCGCGTCAGTGCGTGGTGGGGTGCGGGCGCGCGGGCGGTCACCGGCGCACGTACACCGACACCGTGGAGTCTTTGGAGCCCACGCCCATCGCGTACCTGCCGCACAACACCACTCAAATCAAATCGAATTACTATATGGTTAAATGCTCTTTTACACTTTTTTTTTTAGTCATTAGTCATGATTGCCAAGAATGTGAGGTCAGAAATTTGGCACAAAGTATTTAAAAAAAAATCTGTTGCAATAAATATCTCTTACACAATACATAACCACAAATGAAGTATTTAAACAAAACTCATTAAATCATTACAAAATAAAAACATTACAGAATTTATAGGAACAGGAGTGTAGAAAATAATTAACAGCAGAGCAACACCAGAACACTTTACTGGCAAGATATAATTAAACAGTTGGGTCAATCAACTTATTATTGCCACTCATTACCATGGAGATGTCCCCTGGGTAACTCGTCTAAAATAAGATTTTCTACGGCACCACTCCATCAAACGTCAGGATGTTCAACAGTTACATATATGCCAATTCCTTCATGCTTCATCTCCTAAGCATGCAAATCATGACTTTCGGGGGAGTGGTGCCTCAGAAAATCTTATTTTAGAAGAGTTACCCAGGGGACATCTCCATGGCAACGAGTGGCAATTAAAATTTGAGTGACCCAGTTAAGTTTCATTTGTATTTTTAAACAAGATGCGTTTTAATGAACCGTCAAGAATTCAATCAGGGGTTGAGTAAGTCTAAATGAGCATAACTGTGAGTCTTTGATGCATTTTCTGAAAAAATAAACCGTTCTTCAACCTACTGTCATCCAGCAGAGGCTTTGTATGCATGAGAGGATGTTTTTTCTTTCCAAATAAAATCTTTACTGGAGTGTTCAAGTTTTACTTACACTTACTCAAACGATGGCCGAATTGACATTTCATATTTTTGAGACTGCAATTTGATTAATGGTCTGCAATCTACTTTGAAAGAGGAGCAAACCTACGATTTTAAATTTTCATTAGGATTTGTGATTAATTTATTAAAAGGTACGAGTTTATTTCAAAAGGACGTAACTCCGAAACTACGCTAGGATGGATCAATTGCCTTTGTCTTGTCACGATCAAAAAAACAAAACCCAAGATGTCAAATCTGACATTGTCAAATTATTGTGGTGGTTGTGTTTTGTTTCAAAAAGGCAAAGGCATTACACCCATTCTTGCGTAGTTTTGGTAGAATTGGTAATTTTATTTTATTCTCTTGTAATAAAAAAAATAAGCAATATTATTTTTTTATAAACATAGTGGTGTGTTCAGGAGGCAAAGCCCTTTCGATACCTATATTAACTTCCAGGTGTGAAAAATATGAAATGTTGCCGAATTGGCATTGAGCACTTTTTACAACGTGGCCTAATTCCAAAACCATTTAGAGGAATAGGTTTATTGAATCATTTTATAACATTTTAGTAAAAAGAATACTCGTGAAGAAAGATCGTGTGTATATTTGCAAAATAAAGTTTGACCTTTGTTTGAACTCCAGCGAAGCATTAACTTTGAAATTATTTGCAATGAGAAAAAAAAAGCCGCCCGCCTAATCCTAACACTGACAGATGACGGATGATGAGATTACTTTTTTTTTTAATAATTGTGACGGGCAAAGATAAACGTAGTGTTTAAAGCCAACGCAACTATGGTTATAGCTATAATTTTCTGGTAACTTAAAAATTGGATAAAAAATTAAAAACCCAACTAAAACCAAAATCCTTCAAATCGATTACGTCTTAAATTCGCCTATTTTATGAAAAAAAATATACAAAAATAAACATTGTTTTTTTGAGACCAATGCCAATTCTTGACGGTTCATTAAAACGCAACCCGTATATGTTTATGTTCGGCTCTAGACGTGTGGGTGGGTGTCCGTGTGTGTGGGGTGACCGACCTGAGCGGATGGAAGGCGAGGCAGCAGACGGGCCCGATGCGCGCGCCCATGAACCCCTCGTGGAACTTGATGGTGTTGAGCGGCGCCCCGCCCAGCTCGTACAGGCTGATGGACTGGTTCACGGAGCCGCTGCGGCACACGCGCCGATTAATACAATGCGTTAACAAAAAGGCTGTACATAGGTACGATTCGAAACCCAGTCATAGTACTCATGAAAATTAACAACTTTTCCCAAGCATGTTCCTTGGCATGGCGGTGGTGATGATGGTGATAGTGATGGTAATGATAGTGGTTGTGATGGTGATGATGGTGGTGGTTATGATTGTGACGATTATGATGTTGGTGAACATAGAGATGGTAATGATGGTGGTGTTGGTGGTGATGATAGTGTTGGTGCTCACCAGGCGATGAGGTTGAGCAGCGGGTGCACGTCCACGGCGGCGAGCGGCGCGGGCGCACGCAGCGTCGCGGCCGGCGCCTCCAGCGCGCGCGTGTCGTAAATACGGATCTCGCCGTTCATGCTGCGACCGACCACAACACACGGGTTACTGGTTGCTCTGTGCCCTACGCACTGGGTCATGTTTTTATCTTAAAGGGCTTCTAAACGGATTATATTTTTCCTGCAATATGTGGCCGGCCACTATAGGAGTCTTTGTCTAGCTTTCATAATAGGAGTCAGACAGCAATAGTTGCCGGCCACATAATGCAGGAAAATGGTGCCCGTTTAGAAGCCCCTTTTCTAAACTACTACTAGTGGCTCAGGCCCTATACTACGAAGTGCAAAATTCGAAGTTCGTATCGTGCTGTCTCGCTCACCCTAATATTATTTAATACGAGAGTGAGCGGGACGATACGAAATTAGATTTTCGAATTTCGTAGTAGTGCCCCTGTCCTCGTACCTCGTGAACTAATTTTTAAACATTTTCCTTCTTTTTTTTATTTCACAAAATTTCTAAACAACAAATTGCCAAAAAATTCTACATAATTTAATGAACCGGCTCACAAAATTTCATAAAAATCAATTGCGAAATGCGACCTATAGAGGTCCATTTTTGTCCAAGCTGAAACGGAGACAACTTTACTTTGTTAATGACGTCGTAAATATAGTAGGTCTCTTCGAGTGCCGTGTTGCTGTAAGAAATGCGGCAGCTGCCGGCTTGGAGGTGATCGCGGGTACTGACCAGCCGGTGACGAGCTTGTGGCTGGCGGGGCGCGGCGCGGCGCACAGCACGGCGGCGCGATGGTGGTGCAGCGTGACCTGCGCGGCGGGCGCGCGCTCGTCCCACACGCGCGCCGAGCCGTCCGCGAAGCCCGCCGCCAGCGCCCAGCCGCCCGCGTCCCCCGCGCCGCCCGCGCCGCCCTCCCACTCAGAGCCGCGCCACAGCGCCGTCGCCGCGCTCTCGCACTCTGAAACACACCCTTACACGTTACAGACAATCTTTGCCATTAAATCCAAACCGTTGACATGTGTAGCCGTCACGACATAATCGTTTCACTGCGCTGTCGCAGCGAGCGGCGGCGGCGGGCTGTAGTGAGTGTAGTGACGCACCGGTGGGTATGTCGGCGTGCAGCAGCTCGCTGTGGGCGTCCCACAGGCGCACGGAGCCGGCCAGCCCGGCCAGCGCCAGCGAGCGGCGGCGCGCGCACCAGCGCAGTAGCGTGGGCGGCGGCGGCGGGCTGTAGCCGCCCGCCACGCCCGCGCCGCCCGCCCCCGCGCCGCCCAGCACGTCTGCACCAGAACACAACACATTCAACGCTAATGTATCACCATACATAAACACACAGCAGATGACAGTCACATTTCAGTCTGCATTTCGTAGCCAAAATGAAACGCGCTTGAACAAAAACTTTTCAAGTCAGCGTTTACCACCGAACTCTCATTGTCAACTGGTATTTGTCAAGTTAATTTATAGAGGACCACAGCAACACTGACGAAATGGCTGCACCTTACAGAGTTAACAATAGTTAACACAAAATAAACAATAGTGCGTACAGGGTGGGGAAATAAGTATATGAAATTATAACAATAGTGAAGTATTATTTCAGAAATATATTATTCAGGGTTGGCAATTACACATGGAATATAATTGCCCGACTGCCAAAGGAGGTTTTGTTTTATCTGCTAAGTGTCTACCTCTAGCAGCAAAAAAAAGTCGGAAGCTGCAAAAAAAAGGTTCTAGCGGAAAAAATATTTCTAACCTCAAATTGGCAGATACTTTCTGAGAGTTTCCGTAGCACAAGACGTTTTGAAGAATGTTTAAATAATAAAACCAAACTGTCGAAAAGCGCTCCATAACAAATTTGCCGTATTTTCATGAAATTACTGTCATATTTGCCGCCGAAGCAAAATGACGGCAAAAAAATGTAAACCGCCAAGTTGGCCACCGTGGCCTTTGCCCAGCAGTGGGACACAAAATAAGCTAAAAAAAAAACATTATAAAACTACATTACTACAGTACATTCTACAGTAGTGTTAGGTAGACTGTTGGCCAAACTAAAATGGCGGACAGGCGAGTTCAGCTGCTACTTGTTTGATTTTCGTAATCTAGACCACGGTGGTATAACTTAGAACAAAATGTACACTTGGTTGTCCAGCTAATTTCAGTAGTCACTCAAGTTACATTGTATAGTATATACTTAAGTAATATTCTATTTCGTTGGGTTATAGACATGAAGTTGTTGTCACACGTCGATAGGTGGTGCTAATATCAATATAATTTATACTGAAGTTTTAAATTTTTGAATAAATATTTTATTTTCGCTTAATAAATGCTCTCATTCATCTTTCCTTGTTTAAAAATGCGTTTATGCTAATTAATTATTTTGTGAGCATTGGTAACATCGACGTTTTTTAATTATAGTAATGTCTTATCTAAAATATCATTACACGCATCAGTTTTTCTTACGCTAGAATATTATATAGAATATTCTATGGACACTGGTTGAGTTAGCGTATCATTCTGCAAATAAACCCTAATAAAATGGGGCGAAAACTTAGATTTTTAGTAATTTAGGAGGTTTTGATATTTATTTAGATTTTTTTATTTACTAAAAACAACGTACAGTGAAGGTATAAGTGGAACGGAACGAATGAATAATGGCCGCGATTATCTCTCTAATCTGTGGTTTTTCACATTCACAAGGTGTCTAAGTTGGAGTTGGAATGCCTGATAAAAAGAAAATGTGTAAAAAATAAAGCACTGAATGATTATCAAATTCATCAAAACGGGAAATTGGGCAATTTCTATTACACCATGTTCTAATGTATATAATAGAACATGGTGTAATAGCAATTGCTCAAAGTAAATTATTTTAACATTTAGGAAACTAGACGTCAATGACGTCATCGCATATTTTGCCGTCACACAGCACCAGATGTCGCTGTGTGCGAAACGTTGAAGTGACATCTCTATCTCAGTTATAAAAAGGTACTCTGTGATCTAGACCGTTAATTTGTAGTTTTTAACAGCCGTTCACAATATTAAATCTATCTCTTTATTTCGATCTACTGACCAATTTAATAAATATAAAAATCCAACAATTTGTTATCTGGGTCAATCGACTTTTAATTGCCACTCGTTGCCATGGAGGTGTCCCCTGGGTAACTCGTCTAAATTAAGATTTTCTAAAGCTCGAGAATTGCATGCTTAGGAGATGAATCATAAAGAAATTGGCATATCACAATCCTAAAGTTTGATGGAGTGGAGCCTTAGAAAATCTTATTTTGGACGAGTTACCCAGGAGACATCTTCTTGAAAACGAGTGGCATTTAAAAGTTGATTGAATTGAAAACCAACGACAGATACCAAACAGAGATTCAATTACCTACCGAAAGTAAGTTTATTGAGACGCCAAAATTGAAGATAGATGTTTTTATCGTCATTAAACCAAAACAAGAGACAGATTGAATATTGGGAACGGCAGTACTTATAAAAGTTTTAATCTACACGCATATCATAAGTCTTCTATTATGCGTTCAAAAACCGCAGGAAATGACCATCATTAAGACAATCAGTTTTCATCTTCAAAAACCAATACAATTCAAAAAACGTCAGCTCGTTATGTTTGTCTATGATTTAAAAAAAAAGTCAAATTCTTGACAGGTTTATTATGCCTTCGGCTTCTGAACTTAGAGTAGGATCTTAGAGTACTTACGATTTGTGTGCAGTTAAAGTAATGTATGCCACTCTACATAATTAGGCCTTAAAGCACTTCGTGTGATCCTATTCGTGTTGTAAGGAACCTTATCATCAAGGACGATAAAACCAAGAGGACTGCCAATGGCTATACAAGGTCGGGTTCCTGTAAAATAATGAGCCTGCTGTAGCTAGTTTCACTATAGAGAGGTCTCTGTACCATTAATTTTGTATGACACTTAGACCTCTGGCTAACACAATAGCGCCATCTATGAACTGAAAGAAAAAACGAATTTAGATGGCGCTATTGAGTTAGCCGGAGGTCTAAATGTCATACCAAATGAATGGTACAGAGACCCCTCCGTAGTAAAACTAGCTACAGCAGGCTTATTATTTCAAAGGAACGCGACATCGTATAGACACTGGCAGTCCTCTTGGTTTTATGCATTAACTACTATTATAATAGTAGTAGGAAGCAGGAGAGCCAGTGTTAAGGTTCTGAAGCACATTAAAAGCGAAGGCACAAAATGCTGCGGTGTTAAGGCTGGGGTGATGAGTGGCTGTGATGAGTGGCTGTGATGAGTGGCGGTGATGAGTGGCTGTGATGAGTGGCGGTGATGACTCACGGTTGGTCTGCGGCGCGGCGGCGCGCTCGTCGGCCGACAGGAACTGCTCCGAGACCAGCTGCGCCAGACCTGCGCATACAGCGCTTAGCACAAGGTTGCTCAACCTTATCCAAAGATCCAAACACGGCCCACGTTGATGACGCAATTACAGTTATAGCACTATAACCTAACGGTCTAGTTTAGCACAACTCACAATGCGACTTCTATCTCGCGCGAGAACAACTGCCCGTCCTTTTCTGTCACTCAGAATGCAACGGGACGGGTAACATAATCTCGCGCGACAAACAAAGTCACGGCCAGCTTGCTAGCCCTACATCTTAAAAAGGCTGAAAAACCCCTGACCACGGACCAACCACCCTCTGGACACCGAATCTTTAATGATTCACTTGGAAAGTCATTACGAAAAAGCCGCGGTTAGCGGGCCGGGGGAATGCGTCGTGATTCGTTCATAGCTTGTCATCTCGATTGTCATCTGGTCGAAATTGAGCCGCGATACGAGGCTAGAGAGATTTATAGGTGCAAATGAGCATATGCGTTTCGGAAACGTTCGACCTGACATTGGGTGTCCAGAGGGTGGTTGGTCCGTCTCCCTGACATATTAATTATAGGCATAAGAGGCATTTCATCTTAACTCTCCTAGGTTGACAACGCATCTTCAATTCCCGGGGTACCGGGTGTCCATGGGCAGTGGTGATCACATACCATCAGGTGGCCCACTTGTTCGTTTGCCTTCCTTGTCGTAAAAATAAATATTGCGGGTGGTAGGACCTTGTGCGAGGTCCGTCCGGATCGCTACCACCATCTTACTCGTTAATCCTGCCGCTAAGCAGCAGTGCTTGCACTGTTGTGTTCCGATGTGGAGAGTAAGACAGCCGGTGTAATTACGGGCACCAGAGGCATTTCATCTTAGCCCTCTAGGTTGGCAACGCATCTGCAAACCCTCCGGAGTTGCGGGTGTCTATGGGCAGTGGTGATTACTTACCATCAGGTGACCCACTTGCTCGCTTGCCTTCCTCGTTGTATAAAAAATAAAAAAATTTGAACGTTCAATGTCTAAAACTGAGCGATTTCTATGAAACTTGGCTAAGAACCGTCTCGATTAAGCTAGCTTTCGATTAAAAAATAAACTAACCGTAAAAACTTTAGTTTCAAAACAAGCTTTTTTACCGACTTTACTTTTTGTGGTCTGTACGTGTATTGTCATCCAACATGCATATCCATACCAAATGTCAAGTTGATGCCATTAACCGTTGAAGAGTTCCCTCCTGTGGAGACGATCCTGGCCGCACCACCAGAATTTCAGTACCAGATTTTTCAGTATTGTCACCGAATTTACATAAAGTATGCAAAATTTCAGCTAAATTGAACATCGGGAAATGGGTCAAATTAAACTTGCACGATTCCACCTTCCACAAGAAGACAATACACGCACAGACAACAAAAAGTACAGTCGGCAAACAAAGTTTAATTTATGGCTGAGTCATCATTTGTTACTTGTAATAACTAAAGTACAGTAAGCGTCAAATTTAAATGCGCCTCTAAGTTGTTCAGGCCGTGGATGGTGATATCACGGTCCAGCTCCTACACTCCGGTTAGTCTGTGCGTCTCGCTTCCCCTATAAGCGACCGATTTCTCTCCAGGCGTATTTAAGTTTTAAACCAACTTTATGTACTTTTACGGTCATCTCATCCCATTTGAAATAATTTTTCAATTTTCAAACTGTAACGTTGATATAAAGAAAAACTATAAAAATAAATTCTCGAACTGGGATTCGAACCCAGACCTCAACCATACCGTGGCGACGCGCTACCAACTACGCCATCCGAGCAATGATTGGTAGCAGCGATAAACTCCCACTTCGAGAATTTATTTTTCTGGTCTTTCTGGTAAATATCGTTTTAGTTTGAAATTTTAAAGTATTTAAGTGTGACGTTCAAGTGAATTCATGACACAATGCAAATGACAAATGAGGACAAATCACATGCGTGCATTATTTTATGTATCCCAGAAAATGGTGATCGAAAACGCAACCCAACAAAAAAAATGGATAGACTGAATTAGTAATGGCTCGAATGTTTAGTGCAAAATATACAATAGACTGCCCAAACCATTTGTTTCAAGGTCGTGTTCTACCGCGAGTTAAAAATCCGCTAGGATTGCTACTGTCGAGTGAGTCTTCTGTCAATTTCCACCAATCATAGGCCAGTAGCTCGTCTCTCATTGGTGGAGAATGACAGATAGACCTCACACGACACTAGCGATGCTAGCGGATTTTTGACTCGCGATAGTCCTCATTGATATTCAGCCAGCTTACTTTCCTTAGTGAGAAATTTTCGGTATAGGCCGCGCGATGGATTAAGATCGCTCGGCGAAACTGGTGGGGGCAATTTGGCGCATCTGTACAATTGCGCACAAAATTGTTAAGCTCTGAGTGTATTTCTTTGAAATACATTTTTCTTATTTCGCATTTTTTTGTACCTTTAGTCACAACATATAACACTCGTTTTTGCTTGTGACTTATTTTGCTAGTATGTTTATTCAGAATCTTGGTAGTATTTTTTACGTGCTTTTAATTATCCATGATTTAATTAAGTTTCCTTTTCAACATAACAATTCACGTCGTAAACCATTTTTCTGGCTTGCCATGTTCAAACTTTATATTTGGGCATTTTTTTCACTAAGTACGACATCATAACGTACTTACTATTAATACAGTAAAACAATCCGTGGGCAACAGTACTCAAGAGACACGTGACGCGAAGCGAGGGAGGGGAAGAACGACTTGATCTACCAATAACGTGTCGGCGCCAGCGCGCACCCCCCCCCCCCTCACCCCTCTGCGCAACCAAATAGACCTAAGAATTTACTTCTGCGCATCCCCCTTCCACTTTTGACGAGCGATCTTAATTCGCCGCGCGACCTATACTTGAGTGTCTAGACAAATGCGTTTTAGCTTATGTTTATTTTAAAAATTTCAACGGTCAAACTAACACACCCGTTTTTCGGTAACTCGAAGACAAATGGGAAAAATACATTTGGGTCAATTAACTCTTCATTGCCAGTGCGTTGCCATGGAGATGTCCCCTGGGTAACTCGTCTATAATAAAAAAATCCGGCACCACTCCCTCGAAAGTTAAGATTTGCATGCTTAGGAGATGAAGCATGAAGTATTTGGCATATAACTCTCGAAACTGGTAACGTATGATGGAGTAGTGCCTTAGAAAATCTTATTTTGGACGAGTTACGGGGGACCTCTCCATGGCAACGAGTGGCAGTGAAAAGTGGATTGACTCATTTAACGAAATTTATTAGTGATAGATATTTATTTTGTTTTCCTCCTAGAAGTTATCACAATTTTAAATAGTTTCTTCGGTTTATTTAAAAAAAGTGTGCGAATTTGACGGCTGAATTTCAAATCTTAAAATAAACTGAGTACAATAGACGGGTTTGTGTGCGTGTGTTGTGTTTTTTTATTAGGAGAATACTTTTACGTATGTGTGGTGTGTGTACTCACTGTAGATGGGCTGCGCAGGCGGCGGGCGGTAGTGCGGCGCGGGGCGCACGTCCAGCGCACGCCACGCCGACACCAGCGTCGGCTCCATGCTGCTGACCGAGGGCCTGCGCACACGCCACATGACACTCGTTTAATAACAACACATTGAAACACAGGCACAGAATAAGTAATAGTATAAGTACAGAAGTATCACTTCCTACCTTTCATTCGCACGCGGCACGTGTAGTTCTGACACCAAAAAAATATAGTACGTGTCAAACTTAAATGCGCTTCATCGTATTGGTTCTGAGAGTTCGCGCATGAACACTTACCTCACGTATAAAATCTGTATAAGGGTCAATCAACTTTTCTTTGCCACTCTTTGCCAATTTGCCATGGAGATGTCCCCTGGGTCACTCGTCTAAAATAAGATTTTCTAAGGCACCACTCCATCAAACGTTAGGAGTTTCGACAGTTATATTCCAATTCCTTCATGCATCTTCTCCTAAGCATGCAAATCCTGCCTTTCGTGGGAGTGGGGTCTTAGAAAATCATATTCTTGTAGTTACCCGGGGGACATCTCCATGGCAACGAGTGGCAACGAAAAGTAAACGTACCCATAAACGTTACTGGTTTACTTGTCAGTTCACAAATTTCGAAAGACGGCAGATCGCGGTTTTGTACTCGTTTGTTGCGCGATGCCCTCGCACTGAATAGGGATGTTGCCTCTTGGTCAAATTCAAATCAGCATTTTTTTTTTGAAATGGCAAAATGAATTGATCGAATCCGTTCGTATGAAGTTTGTATTGAATTACAGAACTATGACGTCATCATTTTCAGTAATCAAACTGGCTCCTTTAATTCGTTTTTGTTAAATTAACAATCGTTTTAATTGCGGTAACAAGTGAGGCATCGGTTTTTTTATGTGTGTTTACGGAAGCTTGATAAGTGAAAATGTAAAATGATTTTATTTTGACATCAGTTGACTACCCTATTGAGCCCCGGGCTTCGTCGAGCGGTCGGCATTAGACGCACCCCGCCCACTGGAAGCCCTCTGACACAGGATGACCCAGTTCAAATAGACGTATCCCCCCCACACAGCCCGCCTGGTGTAAAGGGACGCGCGCGCCGCACCTGTAGATGGCCAGGTGTCCGGCGTGCGAGGCGACGGCCAGCAGCGCCCGCTCGTGCGCGTTGACGTAGGCCAGAGCCGTGACGCGGCCCCACGCCTTGCGCCAGGACCCCACGCACAGCTTGGCCGCCGTGCCCCAGTCCCAGATCCTGCAACGACACACGTGACAGCTGCAACGCTATCGACGGACAATGCTACCAATTATTGCTCGGATGGCGTAGTTGGTAGCGCGTCACCACGGTATGGTGGCGATATGGGTTCGAATCCCAGTTCGAGAATTTGTGTTTCTGTTCTTTCTGTATATTTACGTTTCAGTTTGAAATTAAAAAAATTGTTTGACGTGGCGTGTGGCTTGTGGCGTGTGGCCTGTAGCGTGTGGCGTGTGTCGTGCAGCGGCCACTCACCCGAAGTTGTCTTTGGAGGCGAGCGCGATGTGCTGGTCGTAGGGGTGGAACAGCACGACGGCGGGCGGCAGCGGGCAGCGCGAGTGGAACGCCTGCGTCTCCAGCCGCGCGCCGCGCAGCGACACCAGCGCTGACGCACAAATATTCATTAACAACGTATTCTGTCAAATATCCTTAACTTTATTTACACTATCGCGCGAGAGACGAGTGTAAGCGCTTTTGTAGCGTTTCGACAGGCCTGGACTTAGCCTGTGGAAGAAACGAGAGTGTAAATGAACCAGACTGACCTCTGGCCTCGTGCCGCAGGCTGCGGTTGCGCTGGTAGCGCCACGCGCGCGCGTGGTGGGCGCGGCTCTCGCAGTCGCGCGCGCCGCCCGCGCCGGGCTCGTCAGCGCGCGCGAACTGCGCGGACGCCCACTCCACGAACTGCGTGCTCACTATCGGCTTCTTGGACTGTTGACCTGAGGGGAGCATGGGTTCCTTTTGAATCGAGTTGCAACGACGATACGTTGGACTAGAAAGAGTCGTGTTCTTAGTCGCTTCGTAATTTGACTCAAGAATACATGGAAAGATTTTGACGTCTTTGCGAAAGCATAACGTCAAGGATCTGGGTCATATCTAGAGTAAGCTTCTTGTTGTTGTTGTTGTGTTATGTGTGCGTGTTAAAAATGTGATGTACTTTATAGTATATATCTGGCAGCAGCAACTCACTAGAGGTGGAGGAGGTGGAGTCGCGCTCGCGGCTGGCCATGGAGTCCTCGGAGATGGTGCTGGGCAGCCCGCTGCGCCCGCGCCGCTTGTCTGCAACACACGCACGCTTACATTAATATAGGTTGTAGTACTCACAGTGCGGCGCGTGCGGCGCGTGCGGGTGGCGTCGCGCGGGCTGAGCGGCCGCCGGCGGCTCACAGGTTTGGGCAGCTTGTGGTACTCACAGTGCGGCGCGTGCGGCAGCGTGCGGGTGGCGTCGCGCGGGCTGAGCGGCCGCCGGCGGCTCACAGGTTTGGGCAGCTTGTGGTACTCACAGTGCGGCGCGTGCGGCAGCGTGCGGGTGGCGTCGCGCGGGCTGAGCGGCCGCCGGCGGCTCACAGGTTTGGGCAGCTTGTGGTACTCACAGTGCGGCGCGTGCGGCAGCGTGCGGGTGGCGTCGCGCGGGCTGAGCGGCCGCCGGCGGCTCACAGGTTTGGGCAGCTTGTGGTACTCACAGTGCGGCGCGTGCGGCAGCGTGCGGGTGGCGTCGCGCGGGCTGAGCGGCCGCCGGCGGCTCACAGGTTTGGGCAGCTTGTGGTACTCACAGTGCGGCGCGTGCGGCAGCGTGCGGGTGGCGTCGCGCGGGCTGAGCGGCCGCCGGCGGCTCACAGGTTTGGGCAGCTTGTGGTACTCACAGTGCGGCGCGTGCGGCAGCGTGCGGGTGGCGTCGCGCGGGCTGAGCGGCCGCCGGCGGCTCACAGGTTTGGGCAGCTTGTGGTACTCACAGTGCGGCGCGTGCGGCAGCGTGCGGGTGGCGTCGCGCGGGCTGAGCGGGCCGCCGGCGGCGCGCAGGTTGGGCGAGGGCGGCAGCGACGAGGACCCCCCGCCGCCGTGCGCGCCCCCGGCCGGCAGCCCGCGCGTCTCGATGTCGCGCCCTACGTTGTCCAACTGGCACAAGAACAAGCGTGTCATAATTAATTAATTCATTGGCGCAGTCGGTACGATCAGCATCCTACCCCACAAAAGTTATGCCCTACAATTTGACATATTTGTTACATTTTAGTACGAAAACCTTTACAAATATAGTAGCACTTGTTATTTTTGTGGTAAATATAGGGACGGAATCAATTACATATCGAAGTCAACTCATCTGCGTTTGCCAGTGCTTTCACATAGCACCGTTATGCAGTACAGCTGCCCCCCCCCCCGTGCTGCAGTCACCTGGTTGGAGATGTAGTTGATGATGTCGCCGGCCATCTGCGCGACCTGCGGGTGCGGCTCGCGCGACATGGCCAGCAGCGTCGTCCACAGCTTCATGTACACCGACCCGAACCCTGCGCACACGACGTACACTATACCAGAAACCGGTACCCAGTAATTCATCACCAGCCTTTTTTACGTCCCACTGTTGGGCAAGGCGTTCTCTCAAAACACTTGGGCTATAGTTCCTAAGCCCAGTGCGAATTAGGAACTTCACACGAACCATTGAATTGCTCAGGAGTGTGAAGGTTTCCTCACCATGTTTTCCTTCACCGAAAAGCTCGTGATTAACAAAAATTGGCGCACGTAAATTCTGAAAAACGCAAGAGTTGCGAGCCGGGGCCCGAATCCACGGCCCTCTGCTTGAGAGGCCATAGATCAAACCACTAGGCTATCACGGCCACACATCCACTATCCATTAACTAATTGTATTTAAATTGAGAAGCAGTTTCTTGTCTTTGAAACGCCGTTGTCTTTTAAATTTATCGCATCGGCATAACACTCGATTTTGCTATTTTTTACATGGACTATAACAGCAACTTTGTATCTATTAAACATCGATATAAAACATTAAAGATAGGCCACGCACTTGTTCAGCGCTGACGAAATGCGGCCCTCGCTCATTAGCTGTCATTAGACTGACAATGTCAAACATCAAGGGATAATAAGTCATCGAATCCCCTACTCACCTTGTCCACGCGCGGTGAAGCGGTGGCGTATCTGTCTATTGTTGTATATCAATGATATTAAACGATCTTTAAACAAACAAGCTTTAAACAGGCACTAAGTAAATAATAATTATAAGAACAAATCGTAATCCGAAAACAGAATCCCGAACAAGTCCATACAATACATACATTTCTGGAAGTGTTGCGGGCGGAGACGCGGGCAAGCTAGTGGAAATAGGCATAGTTAAGGTTTTTAAGGAAATAAAACCAATTCGAACGGTCATAAAGAGTTTGGTTTAACTCATAAATCCCGACTTGACGAGCACCGTCTCGGTCACGGGAAAACATCCAATTAGTTTCATTTCAATAGAGGTAATATCGCAAATAGCTAAAGCTTAAAGCAAACAGTACGTGTATTGATGCTTTATTGGAACTAACTTATGTAACGATTTACACAAGACTACTCAACCCCAGGGGCAAAATTCGAAATTCTCACTAAGTATAATCTGAATGTTTAGCAAGTTGACACATAGTTACGTAACTTCATGTATCTATACCTATAAAACAGTACCGTGACTGACTGACTGACAGACAACGTACAGCCTAAACCACTGGACCTGGAGACTTGAAATTTGACAAACATATACCTTGAGTATCCTAGAGGTGCCCTAAGAAGGGATTTTTCGAAATTCCCACGGGATAGGGAACTAGCCCATTTTGTAATATTTCACGGGGGCAAAGCCACGGGGCATAAGCTAGTTAAGTACATACTTCGTTTTTTTTAGCATTAGAAAGAAGGTAAACAATCTTGACATGTACTTTTATTGAAAAACCCCGGTCATGGCATATACTACGAATGATCACCGATTGGGGGGCTAAAAAACTTATAAATGGGTCACGTAGTTGGGTACGTTCCCTAATGTGTCACCTTGTTCAATACTCCGCAACTGTAATAGGTCATTACCTATTACAGTTGCGGAGTATTGAGTATTGAGTGTTGCGGGCCATTGGCCATTGCCAATGGCCCGTCGTGGGAATTAATTTCGGTCATTTCTGGATCCTTCGTTGGTTGAGCAACCTTGATTTACAACATCAAGCTTTACTGTGTAGTAATAACAATCCTATTCCCGTGGCCAAAATCATATCTAATCATGTAAAGCCGAGCCAATATTTTGTGAGGTCTGTCACGAGGGCGCTATCGCTAAATGTGACATTAATATATGTATGGTCGAAGCGTGAGGAAAAGTTGTAGTAGTTGAGTTACTAGGTTGAGTTGAACTTAAAACGCTGTTTAGTTTAAAACCCACTAAAGTTTAATACCCGAAATAACAAGTTATAAGTAAAATGCTCAGCTGTGACCGATCGCGAGCAGTGTTATTTGTCAACTAAGTCAGAATGCGTCGAATGCGAATATTTAGGTCATGTATCAGCAAAATACTGTACGATGTACTTCGTACAATATAGAAACCGTGAAAATAACATGCCCCGATTCTGGGGGTAGTCGAGATCTATCTCGATTTTGACATTCCATTGAACATACAATTAAATATTGATATCGATTACTACGAGAATCAACGCCTTGTCAATAGTTGTCAGTTGGGTCAGTCAACTTTTTATTGCCACTCGTTGCCATGGAGATGTCCCCTGGGTAACTCGTCTAAAATAAGAGTTTCTAAGGCACCACTGCCCGAAAGTCAGGATTTGCATGCTTAGGAGATGAAGGAATTGGCATACAACTGTTGAAAATCCCGACGTTTGTTGAAGAGGTGCCTCAGAAAAAATATTTTAAACGATTTACCCAGGGGACATCTCCATGGCAACGAGTGGCAATTAAAATATGATTGACCCAGTTCCATTTCCACAGCATTTAAGTAGTCATACATTATCAATAATGCTTCGTTCTTCATTAGGACATTTAAAATGGATCTTAATGATTATTTGTTTTATCAAATGGTCCGATGACATTTGACATGGTCAGACGCGCAAGTGACACCAGTCCAATAAATTTTCACAGAAATTGTGCAACATGGTCGCACCTCACAAATAAAACGGCCAGGCTTTAATTTTTTTTTAATCACAATACAAGTAAAGCAGACTCATTATTTGCAAATCATATTTTATTTCAACACAGACCAAAATACAATACAAAGTACAATACAGCGATGATGTCCGCTTTATTGGCACACCACATACAGATTAAAGCGTCTACAATATGTTTACAATAATTAGCATTTTTGTTTTTGTCTGTGTAGTGCAAAGCACTTGTTAGGCAGTTGCCTTTGGTTTATCTTTGCACTAGTTTTTTTTTTTAGCTACTCGCATATTATAAATCCCCTATCATGCGTTCAGAAACTGTAAGTAATGATAATGACCATCATTTCGATACTCAGTCTTCATCTTCAAAAACCAATACAATTTAAAAACGTGCTTCCATAAAAAAAATTGTCGATACGAAACGTCAGCTAGGTATGTTAGAATAAGAACTGTTTATTTAGCTAACAAAACAGACATTAAACACGTGCAAATTACACAGATTTTTTAATTTATTTTTATTAGCCTGGTAAAGTATCCCACTGCTGAGCAAAGCTCCCCCCCCCCCCCCCCCCCCCCCCTAGTCACTCGTCTCTATCAACGGCAAGTTCCTTCCAACCCGTACAACCAACCGTCTTTCAACATAGAATTAAAGAAAAAATTGCCACCACTCAGCTGTTTGCCACGAGAGATAGGGATCTTTAAATTTCGTGACACGTGGCACACATCCCTGCAGTGTTTCGTGTATTAACAATCGATCGACTAAGCGCTTGGATTACGTTTTATAACCTATGTTTGACTACGATTTAAAAAAAACAGCCAAATTTGTGACAGGTTCATTATGCCTTCGGCTTCTGAACCCATCTTAGAGTACTTATAATATCTGTGTAGATAAAGTACTGTATGCAAATATACATAATTAAGCCTTAGATCCTATTATGAAACTCAGCTTCGGCTCGTTTCATAAAAACACACTATGTCACAGTTGCATAAACTACTATTCTGCCACTTTTCGATGAGTGGCAAAGGCCGTTGAATTTATAATTTTAAATAAAACAAACGGAGTATAAAGGCGGAGGAAGAGACGCGCATCGACATCTCCTGTCATAAGTGGTTTGTGGTGTGTGTGTACTGACCAATGGTGGGCAGCTGCTGCGCCTGCGGCTTGCGCGCGGCGGCGTCGCCGGCGCGGCCGCCCGCCATCAGCGCGTCCTGCCCGCGGTCCACGGGGCCCGAGCCGCCGCGGAGCGACTCTCTGTTGGACAGAGGTTAAATCAAATATATTTGTCAAAAAACATATGTTATTGAGTCAATCAACTTTTCGTTGAGACTCGTTGCCATGGAGATGTCCCCTGGGTAACACAACAAAAATATGGTTTTCTAAGACCCTACTTCCCCGAAAGCCAGGATTATATGCTTAGGAGATGAAGCATGAAGGAATTGGCATATACATATAACTGTCGAAACTCCTAACGTTTGATGGAGTGGTGTCTTACAAGATCTTATTTTAGACGAGTGACCCGGGGGACATCTCCATGGCAACGAGTGACAAAGAAAAGTTGATTAACCCAACTACACTCATGTGGTTGACAAATCATACTATGCCTGGAAAAGCGTTAAAGGGTGTGACTGACTAGCTATAGCGAGCTCTTGATCGTCAAGCGCCCGGCAATTATGGCTAAGGGGTTTTCCATTAATTTCGTGATTTTTAGCAACTTTACCCCCCCCCCCTCCTCCTCCTCTCAATGGTGATACGTGGTGAGGTTGTAGACGAACACCCCCTTATCAAAAATCACGTGTATTAATTAGAATAGCACATATAACGCAATAAAATACTTGTCACTTTTCCGCATCCGCTCTTGAATATAGACTGCGATGAAGTGCTGCTCGAATATCAGCACCAGCCACTGCAGCGCTGCGGGAGAGACAATTAACTAACCAACTTGAACTGCAAACAATTTGAGAGCCAATTTAATGGTCAGCACTAAAATTGCCTACTCAATAATAAATAATAACAAACCATGTCTGTGGCCATGTCTACTGACACAATATAGACTCGGTCTGAAATTAGCGGATCGTGCAACTAGTGCATAAAACACCATCTTACTCAAAACACGTATATCCACCTGAGCTGCAGGGTTGAAATTAGACAGAAGACAATTTTTTGTCTCAAAAAATTAAAACTGAAATCCGCCATCTTGGATCTAAATAATATCGCGCCAGCGGTGTAGTGTGGCGTGGCGTACCGTGCAGTATCTCGGCGCGCACGAGCGGCGAGGCGTCGGCGGGCAGCGCGCGCGCCAGCTCGGCGCCCACCTGCTGGTCGAGCGCGTTGGCGTGCTCGGTGCGCGGCCAGCAGCCGCCCGCCGCCACGAACGTGCCCAGCGCGAACGCACACGCCGCGCGCACCTGCATACGACACACACTATGTGATGACACAATAATATCATTTTACACTCCCACTTAGTCAAGCTTTCGCTATTAAGCTTAATTAGGAATTCAACAAAAACATCATATTGAAAAACCGTCTTCACATTTAAAAAAAAGTTGCTGGTTTGACCACCTAGTAGCAACCCCCCATTCATGAATGTACAGCTTCTCGTGCGCCAGGTCGCGCACGCCAGCCCAGCGCGCCGCGTCGCAGCCGCGCCACAGCCGGCCGGCGCGCCCATACCTCGGGGCGCGGCTCGCGCAGCAGCGGGTACAGCTTCTCGTGCGCCAGGTCGCGCACGCCAGCCCAGCGCGCCGCGTCGCAGCCGCGCCACAGCCGGCCGGCGCGCCCATACCTCGGGGCGCGGCTCGCGCAGCAGCGGGTACAGCTTCTCGTGCGCCAGGTCGCGCACGCCAGCCCAGCGCGCCGCGTCGCAGCCGCGCCACAGCCGGCCGTCGCGCCCATACCTCGGGGCGCGGCTCGCGCAGCAGCGGGTACAGCTTCTCGTGCGCCAGGTCGCGCACGCCAGCCCAGCGCGCCGCGTCGCAGCCGCGCCACAGCCGGCCCAGGCAGATGCAGGCCCACTGCCGCAGCAGCGGCGACGCGTCCGACAGCTGCTCCAGGCAGATCGAGATCATCGAGCCCTGCCGACACCGCCCACACCAACCATCAATACAACTGACTGAAGCCGCACACACCAAAAAATCATAGGCACTCCCACACGCAACAGACGCTCACATTCGCATTATTCATGCTGTCGCTTGTTAAATGGTTTTGCAGCAAGAGCAGAGGGTTCATAAATCAATGATCAAGAAGTCATTGTTCATCACAAAAGATGGTTAAATGACGAACCAGGCGGCGACTTGTTGCCACACGCCTTCCCAAGCGTCGTAACTAACATACGTATCTCCACTGCGGAGTAACACCCCCTGGTTCAGCCATAACTTGTTATTTTGCAATTTGAATAACTTGTTAAATAAATCGACATTTACAAAAATGATCGTGCAAAGTTATTGCGTCGCTGGGATCACACCACGACAGAGCGTAGCGTTGCCAAAGACGTGTGGTTGCAAGAGGGCCGACCTGCTGCGCCGCCTCCTGCCCCGCGGGGTAGCGGTCCACGACGCCCGCCAGCACGAAGGCCGCCAGCGTGCGGTGCTCGCTCTGCAACGGTAGCGAACGATGCATTGGTGTCCCAAAAGGAACGCAACATTCAAATTTGCCGCCATTTTTGCATTTAGTGCTAGCAACCCTAAAAAAACTATTTGAAAGCTTAATGTTTAGGGTTTGTAAAAATGGCGGGTCATACGAAAGACCAACCCGTTTTCATTATATAACAATATTTCAAAAGTGATGAAAGTTGACGAGAATACAAAAAAGAATGCAATTACCCGTTTGTCTTGTTTGTCTATTATGCAATAAAAACAACTAAAAAAATTATGATTTCTTTGCCTTTTATGTACTTAAAATATCCGCATCCGCGGGTGTCAAAAATCTGCATCCGTAACAAACTTAATACGCATCATGATATGCTTGTATCACATGATCGTTGCTCGTCCGCAGAAATTGCCACCAAAACACCCTGCACGTGTCCCCTGGGTGGCGCTAAACGAGCAACAACCTTCTGGCTGCTGTACCTGTTGCTATATGCGACCTCACAGCACTGCTCAGTCGTTCGATCTTTAATGTGATCGACTGACCAAAATGCCATACGAATAATAATAACATGATAATATTCAGAGCTCGGACAGGTCATAGCAAAATAATTGCAACACGGTAATAGAACAAGATTAATAGTCGCATTATGTACAGTATTATTTAATTACATTTTTAAACTTCATTATAATAGAGTTCGGGGTAGTTCTCAATCCACTTATTAATCGTTTTTAATTTCACCATATTTAAAATATTTAGAAATAACCATAAGAAAATAATTTCATTAATTTAAATTGTCACCACAAAACTGTTTCAAGAATGCCACTTTGACAAAACCATGACAGATATGCAACTAAATAAGGTTTAATGTTATATTACGATAATATCCTCTTTAGATAATTATAACCTTAAGTATCGACTCTATTGAGTATTGTTCTATTTCCATATCTGTTTTTGCTATGCCCTGCCCGAGCTCTGATGATACTGTTAGTCTAAACCGCCTTGTTTGACTTACATCGACCGTGGCGTCGGAGAGCACCGACAGGAAGTACTTGTGGCCTTTCGCGTTCACCAGATCCACCTGGCAGGTCTGGAAGGAAATTACATTTAGTTGCATATTTATTGCATACTAGCTGTTGCCCGCGACTCCGCGTAGATTTCGGTTAGCGCTATCTCGCGGGAATTATATAATTTTCCCAAATAAAAAGTAGCCTATGTTATTCCTCAATATTCAAACCATCTTAGCAAATTTCATGGGATCCAATCTTCAAGTCTTTACTGCATACGCGCCTTGTGTTACTTCATTAGTTTGAATTTTGTTTTTGCTATTTCATATTTAATTTAGGTATTTACTGTTCGTTTCCCCTCATGGGCCACCAATTTATGTATTTGATACACAATGGAGCCTTGATTAAAAACTCAGATTTGACTTTAAACTGTTTAATTAAAAATACAAGAATGATGCCACTTGTCGCATCGATGTATTGACAGCAAGTGTAGGCGTACAAAAAATAACCATATAAGGTAAAAGCGCCTGGGCACAAAGCCATAGCAATACGACACTTAATCACACAATATTATAGGCCGCGCGATGGATTAAGATAGCTCGGCGAAACTGGTGGGGGCAATTTGGCGCATCTGTACAATTGCGCACAAAATTGTTAAGTTCTGAGTGTATTTCTTTGAAATGTATTTTTCTTATTTCGCATTTTTTTGTACCTTTAATCACCTAACATATAACACTCGTTTTTGCTTGTGACTTATTTTGCTAGTATGATTATTCAGAATCTTGGTAGTATTTTTTACGTGCTTTTAATTACCCATGATTTAATTAAGTTTCCTTTTCAACATAACAATTCACGTCGTAAACCATTTTTCTGGCTTGCCATGTTCAAACTTTATATTTGGGCATTTTTTTCACTAACTACGACATCATAACGTACTTACTACTAATACAGTAAAACATCCGTGAGCAACAGTACTCAAGAGATGTGACGCGTGAACGAAGCGAGGGAGGGGAAGAACGACTTGATCTACCAATAACGTGTCGGCGCCAGCGCGCACCCCCCCCCCCTCCCCTCACCCCTCTGCGCAACCAAATAGACCTAAGAATTTACTTCTGCGCATCCCCCTTCCACTTTTGACGAGCGATCTTAATTCGCCGCGCGACCTATATCAAAAGTTTATATTAAGGTTTTGCCTAAACATAGATTGATGCAGCGGTTTTCCCGTGAAGAGGTAACAAACAGACAGACAGAGAGACAGAGTTACTTTCGCATTTATAATATTAGTTAGGATAATGTCAGAGTGTGACGCACCGGATCGACGGCGATGATCTTGGCCCAGATGTAGACCATGGAGGCGCGCAGGTCGTGCGCGGAGGCCTGCAGCAGCTTGAGCATGTAGGGGAAGATGCCGACGGCCAGCACGGCGCGCACGGCCCACGCGCCCAGCGCGAGGAACCGGCACAGGATCTGCAGCGCGCGCACGCGGTGCAGCGTCGACAGCAGCACCTGCAGCACCATCGGCAGCTGGTCCGGCGCGCGCCGCGGGCCCGCCGTCGCCCCGCCCCACAGCTGACGCGCTGCGTCATATTACATCATTTGTACTGTACTCCGCCGTTTTATCCGCTGTTATAGTTTAATTTTTTTATCTACACACATGTCACAAAAAGCCGTGATAGCCTAGTGGTTTGACCTGGGGCCTCTCAAGCTGAGGGTCGTGGGTTCGAACCTCGGCTGGCACCTCTGAGTTTTTCTGAATTTATGTACGAAATCACGTTGTAATTTATCATGAGCTTTTGCAAGGAAAACATTGTGAGGAAACCTTGCACACTCCTGCACTCCAATCCGCAGTGGGCCCGCAGGGGAACTATAGCTCGAGCGCTCTCATTCACAGGAGGCCTGGGGCCAGCAGTGGAACGTGACAAAGGCTGGTGATGAAGCTTCGAGTGTAGTAAACAAGTAAGAGGCAGGCACATACATTTGCCGAGGTCGAGCCAGACTTGGAAGGCGGTGAGCTGGTCGCGGAAGAACGGCGAGTGCTGGTAGGGGCGGGGCGGCGCGCCCAGCAGCGCCGGCAGCTGCGCCAGCGCCAGGTCCAGCGTCTGGTCCCACGCCGCCCACAGCGCGTGCGCCGCCAGCGACGGCAGCGCGGGCGTCGACACCGGCGTGCAGTTGTACGACCTGCCCGACCCACGACTCATTAACATTACTACTACTTTATAGGGTTCCGTACCTCAAAAGGAAAAAACGGAACCCTTGTAGGATCATTTTGTTGTCCGTCTGTCTGTCTGTCGGTCTTTCTGTTTGTCTGTCGAGACCCTTTTTCTCTGGAACGCTTGGAGATAGTATGCTGAAATTAATATCAAATACTCAAGCCTGCAGCCCCTTGAGCTGTAAAAAAATCAAACTTCTAAGTCAACGCAATCAAAAGATACAAAAGGTTGTTTCCATATAAATTGCCGTACCCTGAAAACCTACGACAAGGAAGCACAGGCGTTTTTGAGATATTACATTTTGAAAACGTCGAGGGGGGTTTTGTCAAGTTCAAATCTAAATCGTGAGAGCCCGTTGATGTCTTCAGTACTGGGTATATTTTTACAGGTGCACAAATCTTAATATTTGCTTCACTATTGTTACATGATGTGTTTACTGGAGCTTAAAAAACTGATTCAATGATTCCACTAACTTAACGATATTCATGGATAAATGTAAAAGTAGGATGATTTGAAACAAAACCATTTTTTTAACAGATTTTCTGTCGTAATATTATTAACGATACAAAATCATGTTTAAAAATTGTGAACTGATAAAAAATTACCCTGTATAAGTTCGGGAACCAGAATCCGGGCACCCGTTAATATCTTTGACATGTAAAAAGTGACAAAAGAAAAAAAAAACTCCTTCATAATTTCTGTTTCGTTTGTTATAATATGGCGTTCAATAATATGAATAAACATTATACTGTATTGCATCATAATCAGCGCTGAACTCACCGCATAATGCGATCGGCGAGCAGGAAGTTCCGGCAGAGGCTGGCCGTGAGCAGGTCCGCGCGGAACAGCTGCTGGAACAGGTCGGGCGGCAGCGAGTTCCACGCGATGGTGTCCGTGATGGCGGTGAAGATCCAGTTCAGCTCGCCCAGCATCGTGCGCCGGTCCGTCACCTGTCCCGGGATCCTGCCGGCGCACGCCCGAGGAGTTAGACGCGAAACAAACGGGTATACTTGAAGTGAGAAAATGTTTTTACACGTCAAAGTGTTTATGACATTAACATAAGGTTGATTTTTGCCTGACCAGTAGGGCTAGCACGACTGGCCGCGACTTTGTTAGTCGCGTGAGATTATATTACCCGTCCCGTTGCATTCTGAGCGACAGAAAAGGACGGGCGATTGTTCTCGCGCGAGATAGAAGTCGCACTGTGAGTTGTACTAAACCTACAGGTGGTCAAACCAAATGGGTCAGTGGTAGTCCAGTACCAGAACATGATAATTACCCTGTAAACTCACAAAACTTACAAGTGCGCAATTTTTTGTAGGCAGTTAGAATTTACTGAGTACTACTTGTAAAAAATATATATAATTTTGCCATTGCTTTTAGAATTATCTAGGTATTTGTAAGTAACACTTGTAAATCCAAAGAAAAAATATGCAAGTGTAAATTTTCTCCACTAGATTGTATTTAACTATTAGAATACCACCTGTCATTTTCTAACACTTTTATCAAGAGCTTATGTCAGCATTACTAAAATCGCGTAAAAAAAATATCTAAATAATAAAAATGTAATTAAGTAAAACCAGCTACAGCAGGCTTATTATTTCAAAGGAACGCGACATCGTATAGACATTGATAGTCCTCTTGGTTTTATGGTCCTTAAATTCCACAGTAGGTCTAGCACAACTCACAGTGCGACTTCTATCTCGCGCGAGAACAACTGCCCGCCCTTTCCTGTCACTCAGAATGCAACGGGACGGGTAACATAATCTCGCGCGACAAAGTCGACAACCTCAGGGTCGGTGCGACGCACGTTGTTTGTTTTGTTAGTTGCAAATTTATTTTAATGATGATCCTGATAATTTTATCGCATTTGTTGAATTGCCGGATCAAAAGTTTCGCGAATATTTCGATCTTGAAATAAATATTGACAATGTTGGCAACGAAATATTTAAACGTAATAAAGATTGTAAATTTGATACGCCCTGTGTTTCCCGTTAGATTATTTGAAAAAAAAAAAAAACTATATGTTAGATTCAGAATTTACCACACCATTAAAAGAAATTGACGACGAATTGACGACCGGATGGCCTAGTGGTTAGCGACCCTGACTATGAAGCTTGAGGTCCCGGGTTCGAATCCCGGTCGGGGCAGATGTTTGTATGACGAATACAAATGTTTGTTCTCGGTTCTTGGATGTTTGATATGTATATAAGTAGTATGTTTATCCGTTGTCTGGTACCCATAGTACAGGCTTTGCCTAGTCTGGGACTAGGTCAATTGGTGTCAATTTGTCCCACGATATTTATTTATTATTTTATTATTATAAATAATAAATTATTAAAAAACAAAAGTTATAAAAATAAAATTAACAAGGTAAGTAATTTGTAAAGTATTCTATCATACTGAATAATACAACTATTTAACAAATGTTTTGTTTAATTTGCCTTAACCCAAAATAGGTAACAATTTAGCACGCTCTTAGGAACATTAGAGTCCGTTTACCTAGTCGTGCGGCCCTAGTCGCTACTGTACGTAGCGGTGTGCACTGACTTGTCAATGAGGTCGTGCAGGTTCTGGTGTCTGTGCGCGGCGCCGGCGGCGTGACGCAGCACGAACCACTTCATGGCCATCTTGACGGGCGTGGTGAGGCAGGCCGTGAACAGGTCGGCCGGCAGCTCGGGGCTCATGGGCAGCGCCTGCCCCGCCGCGCACGCGCCCAGCTGGATGCAGTTCTTGTAGGACACGGCGGCCGGCGGCGCCGCCTCCGCGCTCGACGAGTTCAGCTGCATCTGCGACGCCGGCCGGAACGGTTACCAAGGCGACCAAGGTTGACGTATACGTCATTTTGCAACTTTGTGCGGATACATATTTCTGATCTTGTTTGTACGATACGAAAAGATTTACAAACATTTAGAACCTACAACCGATCAAATAAACCAAATAAATAAAGTCGATTGTCGAGTGTGCTGGGTGTAGGGCGTCGAGTGTAGAGTGTGGGAGTTGAGTGATGGGTGTTATGTGTTGAGTATTAGGTATTGTGTGTTGAGTATTGGGTGTAGGGTGTTGGGTGTAGTGTTGAGTGTTGGGTGTTGAGTGCAGGGTGCAGGGTGCAGGGTGCAGGGCTGGACGCGGCTCACCTCGTAGTCGCGCTCGTGCTGGTCGGCGAAGGCGCGGAAGTTGTCGACGATGACGCCGGCGTTGGAGCAGTCGTACACGTACAGCGACGGCGCGCCCATCCACGTCTGCAGGTCGTACATCGACAGCGGGATGTACTGCGTGTACGCCTGCCCGGGACGACATAAAACGTTAAATAACTTCAATTATTTTTAAACGTTTCTACGACTGGATAACAAGGTAAACAATCTTGCCCTTTATTTTTATTTAAAACTACTTGTTTGTCAATCAAATCGAATACATACGAGGGGCGGCTGAAAAGTAATCTACCTAACAATTAAACAAAAAACTGTCGTGGCAATTTTTTTTTTTTTTTTCCATATAGTCCCCTGCTAGTAAAATGCACTTATTAAATTTTTCAAATATTGAATTTAAACCATTAAAAAAAAAACTTTCGATATGTCGTCAAAAAAGTCAGTAACCGTAGCCTTCATTTCGTCACCGGTCATAAACCTTCGTCCCCTGAGGTCTTTCTTGAGAAGTCTAAACAGAAAATAGTCACAGGGGGCTAAATCTGGATTATAAGGGGGGAGGTGAATGGTTTCGAAGCCATTGTCTTTAATTGCTAGCTTCGTTGTGCGGGCGGTATGCACTGGTGCGTTATCGTGCAAAATCAGAATTCCTTTGCTTAGTTTACCTCGCCGTTTTTCTTTTATTGTCTCTCTTAGTTGATATAGTAAGTTTGAGTAATAATCAGCATTCATTGTAGTTTTCTTCGGTAAATAATCTATGAGCAAAATCCCTTCTGTGTCCCAAAAGATTGTAGCCATAAGTTACTTGCCGATGGACAGACCTTGAATTTCCGAGGCGGCATCTCATCCTTAAATTTCCACTGTAACGACTCTTGCTTACTTTCCGGGTCCCATTGTCGAATCCAAGTCTCATCACATGTTACAATTCTAGAAATTATTTCTTCCTCTTTCCCTCGACTCATGTCCAAAAACTCTTCGCAACATTTGACACGCCTCTCCATGTCAAATGCAGGCAACATTCTGGGGACCCAACGTGCACTAACCTTGGACATGTTCAAATGCTCATGAATTATTTCATTGACTCGCTCTTTACTGACGCCCACATCTCTAGCTATCTCCCACTGCTTCACTCGTCGGACCTCTAATATAATTTTTTTCACCCTGGCTACATTTTCATCGGTGACGGCCGACACTGGTCTTCCGCTACGAGGATCATCTTCCAGGCTCTCACGACCTAACTTAAACTGCTTTGACCAAAACTTTATAACAAATTCGGAAGAACACGAACTGCCAAACACATGTAACATACGCTGTCTGATCTCCGAAGGCGTATTCCCTTCTTTAGTCAAAAACTTAATCACCGCACGCTGCTCGATTTTATCCATTTTCACTTATTCTACCGACATGCCCGTAGAACTTGCAAAACGAACAACGAACGCGCCTATCACGTTTCGATTCGTTCGAGTTAAAAGTGAGTTTCGCACCGGTAGTACCGCACACACCCGTAGTAACGCTGCGCTCGGCCCGTTCGAGTTGGAACTCGCGCGGCGGCGGCGCGTGTGATCGAGATGCTACCGATGTCGGGGCGCTCGCGTTCACAGAATAGGTATAGGTACTTACTTTTATTTCGGAAATAGCATCTTCGATGACCCTCGCTTTTTCTACGAAACTATCGACGTCAATAATATTGTCGCTAGGTAATCGTTTCCTGACACGTCGATGAACAACCCATAAATCATGTCTATTTGCATACACGTAGGTATTGTGTACGGCAATTTCACTATTAGAGAACGCATTCTACACACAAACACTTCGGCTCTTTCGGAGTCTTTCTGTTCCGTAGAAAAGATTTCACGTAAAATCTTGTGAGCCGGTTGCTGCATTCCGTACATAGCGCGCAGATAATAAAGCATATAATAAAGCACGGCACAAACGAAAGTTAAAGGGAAAAGCGAGGGACGCGGAGATGGTCGTTAACGAACGATCCGACGCGTCGAGCGAGCCTAGTCTCTGCGCGCGCGCGGGCTTCGCCGGCGGCTGGGGCGCGAGCGCGGGGCGCGGGCGGTGCAGCGTGTGTATGCATATACATGGCGCTCGAAGGCCCTACAGCGCGGCGAGCGCATCCGCACGTTATAATTATTATTATTAAAAATTTAAAAAAAAAAATCTTTGCCACTCGTTGCCGTGGAGATGTCCCCTGGGTCACTCGTCCAAAATAAGATTTTCTAAGGCACCACTCCATCAAACGTTAGGAGTTTCGACAGTTATATGCCAATTCCTTCATGCTTCAGCTCCTTAGCATGCAATTCCTGACTTTCGGAGGAGTGGGGTCTTAGAAAATTATATTGTTGATGTAGGGGACATCTCGGTGGCAACGAAAAGTTGATTGACCCTTGTACAAAATAAATAGCAGCAAGTGACAATGAAATAACATTGTTATTTAATGATTTTTATTGTTATGGTTTCATAGGCAACCATTACTTATTTAGAAAAAGGGTTTTTCAATAAAAAGACATCAAGATTATATCATAGTATATGTCCAGCAGTTGGCCTCTTCCGGCTGAAATGATGACGATGATATACGGGACCATGAGCATGGTGTCGTGTAGGAGCTTACCCTGTTGAAGACCCATATCTCGCCCTGGCTGGTGGGCTTGGGCACGCCGTGTCCGTTGTAGTGGAACAGCACGCGCTCGTCCTTGGCGTTGCGACGCAG
This sequence comes from Clepsis dumicolana, assembly GCA_963691665.1. Lineage (NCBI taxonomy): Eukaryota > Metazoa > Arthropoda > Insecta > Lepidoptera > Tortricidae > Clepsis > Clepsis dumicolana. The sequence continues at coordinate 15,771,260 of OY829516.1, forward strand.
CGAGCAGCACAGCTTCTTAACCTGCCACCATTTATATGTATAAACATCAGGACATGACACTGGTCCCAAACCAGGCAAAGACTGTACTATAGGTAATAGACAACGGTTAAAGATACTTATATAGATAAATACATACTTAATGAGTCAATCAACTTTTCGTTGCCACTCGTTGCTATGGAGATGTCCACTGGGTAATACAACAAAAATATGATTTTCTAAGACCCCACTCCCCCGGAAGTCAAGATTTGCATGCTTAGGAGATGAAACATGAAGGAATTGGTATATACCTGTCGAAACTCCCAACGTTTGATGGAGTGGTGCCTTAGAAAATATTGTTTTAGACGAGTGACCCAGGGGACATCTCCATGGCAACGAGTGGCAAAGAAAAGTTGATTGACCCAAATATATATTACACATCCAAGACCCGAGAACAACCATTCGTGTTCATCATACAAACATCTGCCCCGACCGGGGAGCGAACACAGGACCTCAAGCTACATAGGGTCTCTAACCAACCACTAGGCTATCCGGTCGTCAAACATCAGGATATGCCATTTGGAACATTTTATAACAGGAACGGTGTTGTAAGCCCGACGGCGCCCGTGCGGATCAAATCGCTACCACTAATTTCAGTGCCACAAAATTGGCCAACAAAAACGGAGTGCCTTGGGCCCGTCCTTACGCAATATGTGTATGCTGCCACTACACAGCCCTCGGGCGTTAAGGGAGCGTGTAATACCTAATCACGTGAGGCTCGATTTTAGAAAAAAAAACCGGACAAGTGCGAGTCGGACTCGCGCACGAGGGCGCACGAGGGTTCCGTAGAAAGATTTGAACGCTTTGCCCAAGTGTTTTAAGAAGTCCAGTGTTAGCAGAGCCCTGCCCCTAAGCAAAATGTACGCAGTGTGGGGTCAACTTATATTAGTCTGTTAAATCTATAGACAGACATAAAAATTTAAGATTTTGAGATTTTTTTAGTGATTGTGGTATAAGAGCTACCGTCATACCAAATTTGAAGTTTCTAGAACAACTAGAAGTACCGTTTAGGTTTTCGGGGTACGGAAATTTGTATGGAAACAGCCTTTGATTGCGTTGACTTAGAAGGTTGATTTTTTTCACAGCTTCAGGGGATCGCAGGTCTGAGTATTTGACATTAATTTCAGCATCCACGCGTTCCAGAGAAAAAGGGTCTTGACAGACAGACAGACGGACAACAAAGTGATCCTATAAGGGTTCCGTTTTTTCCATTTTGAGGTAAGTACAGAACCCTAAAAAGAAAAATCTTGCAAGTCGCATTATATTACGGCGCTCAGATAAACGCCATCTATCTCGTTCAATTCACAGCTTCACAATGTAGAACAATCTCATAGTAAACATCATAACAATTTTCCTTTTCAAGCTATGCGATGTCACTATGACGTTTACTGTGAAAAGGTTCCATGTTGGGTCAGGTATTAATTACCCACATACCGTACTGCACATTGCAATATTTTTCTCGCAAGTCGTAAACGAATCTCGGCTTAACAAATAACTATTTCGGGGAATGGCAGGTTACGCGCGGCGGGTCAGCGACCGGCCGAGGGCGGAATGCGGCGCGCCTCTAATTGGCTGACGCCGAGCCCACGCCTCATTAGCCCACATTCCGCCCCATAACGACTGTCTGCTGACATGTAAACCGAAAGCCATGACCTTTGCCCGCGTCGCGACGCTGACCTCAAAACCAACTGAGTTATCTTGTCATACATAAATAACATAATGCGTGCCAAATTTAACTCTATTAAAAATTCCAATTTTATTCAGCAAATAGGAAGTTGAGACTGTTGTTACACGTGTGTATACAAGCACTGCTTGATGGGTCTTGCTACTCTGGCTGTGTCGGTGACTGTGTTACCTCGTCGCTGGTGGGGTCTAGTGACTGCTTGTACCGCGCTCGCGGCTGCCACCGCTCGTACTGCAGTTGCAGCGCATGCCCAATATTCTCCAATGCCTTGCTGGGGCTCTGTGACAGCGGGTCTGCGGGGAAAAACATCACTGCTCAATAGGGAAGACCCTATCAGATTTCCACATTTTTTTTTTTATATAATTGATCATATGATCATGCATCAATTGCCAACATTTCTTATTATATAGACTGTAAAAATATTCACACAAGTACACTAAAGCCTTGAATAAAAAAAAGAGTTCTGCTTGGCTTTAAAGAGCAGCCCACTTGGCACCATCATCATCAACAGCAATAAATATGAGTGTCAACTCACCAATCCAGCATTCAAGGCGGGCGCAGGGCTGCGTCTTGACCACGTCAGGCGGATCCACGCCCACATTAAGGCACAGTACGAGTGCCACACAGTGTGTCTTGTACTGCAACATTCAATGTGATCAATTACATTATATAGCCCTCCTCATCGTTTTCGACGACATCGACCCTAACTATAATAATATTTAATCTAATCATATTTAAACACTATTTTTTTTCACCTGTCACCTGTCATACTGTAAACACCTACGTAGTGCGCGGCTCTGTATTTTGCCATGAAATATTGTGCTAAAGTGAGTGGATCGGGAGCGAAACACGTTAATCGAAATAAAAGACTAGCGCGGGACACATTTATAACATAAAACAAGTGCGAGAAGTGTTATTAAGTGAAATAAACTATCGAAAATCGAAAACAATATTTTGGGATTGTGGGTAGACTAAATACAATTGACAGACCAGCGATCGTTCGCCGCAGGTTCGTTGGTTGTCAAGTTGTCAAAACGGCAACGAATCGAGTATCTGGGGTTGCCAGCAACAAGAAAAATCTATGAACTAAAAAACAATTACTTTGCTCACCCGCGACCACTAATGACAAATAGTTATATCTGTGCGGCAAATGTATGTTTCCATGCAACACCTCCACCTCCACTGCTACACGAATCAACACATGCCACACAGACCCAACTATCACCACCACCACTATACTAAACGCTGACGCGTTTCGGCACTCTCCACGAGGCCATTTACGAAGCACAACAACAACCGCTCAACATGCCACCACTTCCACTACTGACATATGTAAACCATGTACTCAACTTAGTTAATGACAAAACCAACGTACCCACTAATATTTTATAAATTCCAAACTACCCTTTTATGTAAGTCCTAAACTACCCTTTTTTAAGAAATGAATTCCAAACTACCCTTTTTATTTTTATTTTTAATCTACGCCAGGTACCCCGTTATTTTTAACCGAGTACGGTAAAAAGAGAAGTCATGTTCTCATTATTACTATGACACATTATTAAAATTAGAACCAAGTCGTAACAAAGGCGAAGAAACCAAATTAACTTGTTCATTAATAATAGACCCCATGTTGTTGTACCTAATTATTTCCAATTGTTCTAAAACCGATAGCCGCAAACCCTTATCACAATAATGTAAAATTTCGTACGTATCTGAGTCTAACAACGAATGATTCGTTTCTAATAAATGCTTGGCAAAGTTTGATTTCTCTGGATGATCATGCCTATATGACGAGACATGCTCTTTAAATCTAGTATCAAAGCTTCGACCGGTTTGTCCAATGTATACTTGACTACAGTCGCCACAAGTGAGTTTATATACGCCCGACCTGTTCCCTTTATCCACCTTTTCTTTGTTATTACAAAGTCTAGAACGTAAAGAATTAGTAGTCTTAAAGGCAACATTGATGTTATTTGATTTTAAAATATTATAAATCTTGTCAGACAACCGGCCAACATAAGTAATACTAGATCTAAATTTGTTAGTAGGCTGAGATGGCAACGCAGAGTAAAGCATGCTATTCACTATCCGTCCCTGCTTCTTTTGAACCAGACTATTAACCATTGCTGTACTATAACCATTTGTTGTTGCTATCTGATATATAGTATGTAACTCAGAATCATAATGCTCTTTCGACAGAGGTACAGTTAGTAGTCTATGTACATAACAATGGAAAGCAGCCAGTTTATGCTGCCATGGGTGAGTAGAATTTGCAGGTATGACAGTATCTGTGTACGTAGGCTTACGGTAAATTTGTAACTGGTGCCTATTATTTACTCTTGTAATAGTTAAATCCAGAAAATTTAATGAACGATTTTCCTCTAATTCTCGTTTGAACTTTATTTTTGGATGTTTGTTATTGAGAGCACTAATAAACAAATCTAGCTGCCTCATACTCCCCTTCCAACATAAAATTAAATCATCAACATACCTATAATAATATACTAAATTGCTGTTCCCCACTATATATTGTTTTTCAAAGTTATCCATAAAAACGTCAGCCATTAAAGGACTAAGAGGTGACCCCATTGCTAAACCATCACTCTGCAAATAATATTGACCATTAAATCTGAAATAATTTTGTTTCATGCATAAAGTTACTAATTCTATTAACTCACAAACCTCCCCCGGATGTAAACGCTTCCTTTCTAAGTGACATCTAAGAATATTTAAGGTTTCACTATATGGTACGTTGGTAAACAAACTATCCACATCTAAAGAAAGTAATGTTGAGTTTGGCGGTATATTAATGTCTTTAATTTTATTTACTAAATCTGAACTATTCTTTAAACTATATATTGGCTTAAAAGAAGATTTTTCCCGAACAATGCTATTTAACTTCCTCGCTACTTTATACGCTGGAGCACTCACGTATGAAACAACAGGGCGAACAGGAACACCATCCTTGTGAATTTTAGGTAAACCATATAAAATTGGTGCCTGCGGATTCATAGGAATCACATTGCTCCTCTTTTGTTCGGTGTCAAAGGTAAATGCAGAATTTTTCAGAAGGTTTTTTAGGTCTTTATGAAACGCGGCGGTGGGATCCCTACGTAAATTCAAAAAACCCTCTCCTTGAATGATGTCATTTACTTTATCATTATATTGACCCCTTTCTAAAACAACAATACAATTGCCCTTATCGGCCTTAGAAATTACCAAATCATTGTCATGGACCTTTTGCTGAATAGAACGTAATGAATGCAAGTCACCAACATCCGAAATACCCCCAGAAGAAGTTGTATTTTTTAATGAATTAGCAACCAAAACCTTAGTATCAAAGTCACCGCGATTACAAACAATCGCAACCTCAGAATCTACCGCCAAACCCTCCACTAATTTCTGACTAAATTTAGAGGGTAAGTTATATTTCAAACCTTTTTCCAATAACTGCACTTCACCTTCTACAAATTCGACATTAGTGAGATTTTTAACTCGAGGGTAGAAACCGTTACCGTTACTTGACTCACTATTATTGTTGTTCAAAAGAGACTGAGTTCCATTTCGCGTAAGCCTACGCAATTTATTAGTTTGGGTAACATACTTTTTATGTGCCTGCACCGAAGCAAAATATCTCGCCTTTTGGTCCAAAGTATCAAACTCAATATTATGCAATTTAAATACCAGTTACAGATATAACTATTTGTCATTAGTGGTCGCGGGTGAGCAAAGTAATTGTTTTTTAGTTCATAAATATGGACCTCCGCAAAGTAACGCCTGATTCAATAAATAAAGAAAAATCTACTATTTAGTAGAAAAATCTTACCGACTGCGACTTGTACACTAATAAAAAGTGGAGGAACAAACAAAACTACTATGGTCCAACATGAAGGAAGAGATGGATAAACAAAATAACAAACAAATGCAAGTCATAGCTGAAACTATTAGAAAAACCATAGAAGAACAATTAATACCCATCAATCTAGAAAATGAAGCCCTGAAGAACGAAGTCGAGACACTGCGATCCAAAGTAAAATATTTAGACTTAGAAGCAAGGAAAAATAATATAATCCTGCATGGAGTGAAGGAAACGGAAACTAACGACTCAGAACTGATGAATATGGTGCTTTGTCTACTCAACAACACTAACGAAGATCAAAATGGCACCCATGAATGGGACAAGTGGGAAATAAGCAAGCTTTATAGGATCGGAAAAAAGACAGAAACCAAAACTAGACCTATCAAGATTACTTTCACCCTTACCTGGCGCAGAAATGGAATCCTGAAAAATAGGAAAAACTTCCCAGAAGGAACATACATTACAGGAGACTTGTCTAACGAAGAGGTCGAAACAAGGAAGACACTGATTCCAGCCCTCAAGGAAGCTAGGGCATCCGGAAAATATGCAATCATCAGAAATGGTAAACTTATAATTAAGGAGAAGTCGGAGACAGAAAAGCGGAAAAGAGTTCCATCTTCACCACCCTCCACCCCCCAAGCAACTTCAGCACAGTGCACAGAATAGACAGTGTAACTGAACCCGGTAAGCTGCCAAAAAATACCACACTTGAATTTGAGAGAAGTAGAGCAAGCTCACTAACAGAGGCTATTTCAAAAAACTAAGTTATGGCGGTAAACGAAAAACAACAACTATTAATAAAACAACTAAATCATCATCATTCCCCAATCCGGCTGGTCCCCGTGGGGAATTAGACCAACCCCCCCCCAAATAAGAATCAAGAAGTATATAATGAAATCTGCATCGCCACACTAAATACTCGCACATTGAGAACGGAAGACAGCCTACTTGAACTTACAATGGCATTAGAGAATTTAAAATGGAGCATTATAGGACTCAGCGAAGTTAGACGAATGGGCGACCAAATAAACGACTATAACCGCTTTATATTCTACCTTAAGGGGGAAACCCTGGTCAATACGGCGTCAGCTTTATTATACACGAGAAACTAAAAAATAATATCATTGAAGTCTATGGTGTGTCAGAACGAATAGCAGTCCTAAAAATCCTTCTACCACCTAATACAGACGAGTGGACAGTAATGCAAATCTACTCACCAACAGAGCAATCATCAGAGGATGCAATTGAAGATTTCTACAACACCCTAAATGAAGAGATAATGAAGTTAAAGCCGAGAAACCTTATTTTAATGGGAGACTTCAATGCCCAAATCGGGAATAGAAAGGATGGTGAAGAGTTCATTCTCGGTCCACATTGCCACGGGAAAAGAACACGAAATGGCGAAAAACTCGTTAACCTAGCCATGGAACACCAACTGGTAGTTATGAACACCAAGTACAAAAAGAAGTCGAATCAAAGATGGACCTGGATATCTCCTGACGGCAGATATAAAAACGAAGTTGACTATATTTTAACCAACAAAAGTAAGCAATTTAATGACTGCAGTGTAATAAAAAGCTTGAACTTCAACACCAACCACAGAATGGTCAGAGCTAAACTGAAGCTAATCCCACCAAATCCACACAAACAATTGCCAATCTTAAGCACCAAAGAACTCGAACACGAAGTCAAGATCATTAGAGAAAAGTTAACAGAAAATAACATGAAAGATACCTATAAAGACCTGATCAATGTATTGAAAAAATATAAAAAGAAAAAAGAACCAATTAAAAGAGGCAAGGAAATATTATCTGAAAGGACTATACACTTATTGGAGAGAAGGGCGGCGCTGATCCAGGAGATGACCAAAACAGCTGAAACTAGAAAGGAAATATCACAAATAAGTAAACTAGCCAGAACAAGTATGAGAAGAGATAAAAAGCAACACCGGGAAAAAACGACTAACATCTTAATAGAGAAGACAGGTGGAACAAAAAAGGCAATGAAAATCCTACAAGAAAAGAAAGAATGGATTCCTAAATTGAATGATAATTCCGGATCTTCTAAAACTAGAAGACCTGATATTATCAAAATAGCCACAAATTTCTATAGAGAACTATACTCGAATCAAGATATGGGAGAAAATATTATATTACCTGGATTTTCCGAGATACCTAGAATATTACCACGAGAAGTAGAAAAAGCAATATCCACGCAAAAAACAGACAAAGCTGCTGGCCCAGACAAAATACCAAACGAAACGCTGATTGAAGTGAAAGAGCATATCATAACGGTGTTAACAGAACTATTCAACATCATGTTAGAAACTGAACAAATACCAGAAGAATGGAAAAGCTCCTGTATCACACTAATACACAAAAAAGGCAATAAAAATGATATAAGCAATTATAGACTGATAAGCTCAATATCCAACCTATACAAAATATTCTCGAAGATAATTTTGAGTCAGATTACCAACACTCTGGATGAAAACCAACCGAAGGAACAAGCAGGGTTCAGAAATAACTATTCAACTGTTGATCATATCCATGTAGTCCAACAATTAATAGAAAAATGCAAAGAATATAACAAAACTTTCTTCTGTTGTTTTGTAGACTACTGTAAGGCCTTTGATTCAATAGATCACAGGAAAGTTTGGGAAGCCCTAAGCAACCAAGGAATTGACCACAAATATATAAGAATTATTAAACTTGGTCTTAACATAAACGGCGAACTGCTTACACACCTTAGATTTGCAGATGACATAGTGATATTCGCCACCTCCGCATTAGACCTGCAAAAAATGTTGATAGACCTAGACAAGGCAAGCAGAGAGGTAGGTCTAACAATGAACACCCAACAAACAAAGGCCATGATGAATAGCAACACCCAGACAATAATCAAAATTAACAACAGAGTCATAGAATATGAATCAGAATACCTATACTTAGGCCAAATTATCTCTACCCAAGATTTGACAACCAAAGAAATTGATAGAAGATTAAGTAATGCATGGAAATCATACTGGTTGTTCAAGGAAATTATGAAAAACAAGAAAACCAGGATAAAGTTCAAACAAAAACTTTTTAACATCTGTATACTACCAATAGTCACCTATGGCTGTCAAACATGGGCACTAACAAAGGCACATGAAAAGAAATTGGAAATTTGCCAAAGAGCTATGGAGAGAAGCATGATAGGCAAGAGAAGAATAGATAAAATACGAAACGAGGAATTGCGAAAAAAAAAACAAAAGTAACTGATGTAGCCTGCAAAATAAAACATGAAATGGAAGTGGACCGGTCAAATCATGCGAGGCCCAGACAAATGGAGCAAAACTATAACAACCTGGATCCCAAGAGACGGGAAAAGGAATAAAGGAAGGCAATTTCGACGCTGGGAGGACGAAATTGCTAGAGTAGCTGGCAGAACATGGACAAGAGTGGCTGCATGTGAGAGAGAATGGAGACTGCTGGGGGAGGCCTTTGCCAACGGGCACACAGATGCCGAAGTTTACTGTGGAAAGATTGTTATTTGTATATATTATGTGTATCTGAATTGTAAGGCTTAATAAATAAATAAATAAAAAATTTAAACACTATAGCTTTAGAAAATCTTCCAAATAATTTATATACATCTTTTCTATTTACATTTTGGAAATTGTTTTCCTACAATGCAGTCAAAAGTTAAGCTTAAATGTGCCTCAAAACTGAAGTAATTTAAGCTGTGGGAGAGAGTATCGCAGTCCTGCTCCCAGTCTCTGGGTTTCACTTCCTCTGTTCCTCTACAAATGTCTGACTACTTCACTCCTGGCCCATTTAACCCGACCTGGCCCAGTCATTTACCAGAGGAAATTTTTATTTTTAGGTATTTTATTGTGTATCACTTTTTTTTAGATCAGAATAAAATATAAATCCATACATAGCTCAAAGTAATTTCTGATGTTTTTTTATGATAAAAAAAAAATTACATGAATAGTGTCAACGAGGGAAGACAGGTGCATACTGTATTATATGTACATTCGATAGTTGGAACACCTTAAATTTGGCAGGTTTACATAGTCTTGATGACAATGCAGTAATACAGGAAGTAATTTATGAAAAAATTTAACTTTATATGATTTCTTTGCAACACCCCAATTTCTTAGTAACCTTAATAAAAATGGATATAACATACCCCTCTATGGGATATCCATTTTTGTTGTGATAAACATTTTACACATGATATCCCTATGTCATGTGTAAAAGGTTTTAATTTACGTTTTCTAGTCATATTTTCACAATAATATTAGGTACACAGCTTAGCCCTTAAAATTTAAAGTCTAAAACATGTTAGCCCTTAAATGTAACTCATTTGCAAGCCCACTTTTGTAAGTTACCTTACAAGGTCCTTGAATTAAAAACCACCCAATTTAAAGCAGTGACCCAGAAAACCATATAATTACTACTTCTAAAACACTGAAATTAAAATCTGCTCTTACTTTATGAGAAACTGTTTACATTATTTAAATACAAATAGGAATTATTCAAAACATCGCGGAAAGTTAGGTTTATTTACATTAAATTTATCCGTAATTTCGCAAGGTGCACGCAGTCCATGTGTGTTTGTTGTCATGCGCTACGACAGATACGCAGTTGGTTATAACTGGAGTTCACACAATAACAAACAGAGCTGTACCTTCTCCTTTACTCTCCATGAGTGCTCCACACGTTCAGCACCCTTTATAGGCTCCAAATGCCTAGGTTTGTCGTAGCTGAGAGGCAAATCCCAGTCATCAAGCTCCGAACCACTTTCGCTATCACCTTGTCCACTGCTCTTCTCCTCATCTTTTACTGCGAGATAAGGAGGCATGTCTGTCATTTTCACACAGCACAGTCACCTCTCGCACTTTTTTCTATTTTGGAATCATTTAAAAACCTCCCAATAACGTTACGAGAGTAAAATAATCTTGTTTTATTAACGTGCCAAGCATAGATTGAAACTAAACTAACGTGAGAAATTGAGAATATTTCATATTTTTAATTCACTCGTTTTTGCGCAGCAGTAGATTCGTGGCTATTTAGCCGAATTTTCCGTTCAAAAACTTGGGAAATGACAAGAAAGCCATTTCAGTGGGTAAAATTCGTAAGTACCTAATCTAAAAAGATCACATAATTAAATTAATTACTACAATAATTACATATTTTCTTTGGTCATGCTTTTGGGTCATGGTGGGGCCATGGGTCATGCTTTGTTTGATTAATTTGGTTTTATTCATAAGCACAACCGATATCATGGAACCAAACGCAAACCAAACGTCAACGTCGCAGTGGTCGCAATACTTCGTGTACAGTCAGCATCAAAAACTTTAAATTCTACACACTACGAAACTCATTTCGTACAGTATTGATTTAGAATTACCTAATCGACTTCACGTGCTTCAGCACAATTGAAATTTATATTTTTTACAGAAATATTATATTCTAAATACTTACGTAAAAGGGAAATTAGAAAAAGATGATGCTGTATGTCAGTGAGCTGCAGCTGTACCTATAAAAACCGAAAATACCGGCACGATTTTATACCAATTTCGAACGAATTTGACAGTACATATTTTTAAGAGATTTTAATCACAGCAATTAATCACTGACATTGGCCCAAGCCTTTTGGCCGCTATTATTTTTGTATAGTATAATCACAGCAAAACATCTCATCGCTGGTAAAAATAAAATTTTCTTCTGTGCTAAATCATATTACCTTGCTTTGAAAGTTGACATTTTTGCCTTCCAAATTTCCTATGTAAGTTTTATAGCGAAGGGAATGATAAAATAAATCCCACTAAAATTTTTGAAAACACTTTAGCGCCATCTTGCGGCTAACTCGAAAGACGCCGAGCGATCTCCGTCTCACAGGGACTAATAAAAATTAAATAAAAGCTCGGTTTGTGTATGATAGGTTTAATAATTGGCAAAAGGGAAAATAATACAAGCCACTTGATTACAAAAGCCCCAAAAAATTCTAGTTTGAAATATTATATGAAAATTAGTTACATACGCACATACATTTGTTCTGAATTCAGTACAAAATAATCTTACATTTTAACATGGAAAAATATTACTTTTTAAGATTTTAATATGCACAATTTGTATATATCTTACTGAACCGCACATGGGTTACCACCGCATTAGGATAGACAATTGGTATTTTATACACCTGATGGGCTCATGCTTCAGTTAGGGGAAGCCTTTTAAATCGCAAGATAAGCTCCATTTCATACATTCAGCCAGGACGGCCCATAAGTAATTTTATTGCAACTTGTGAGATTTTGCCTGCTAAAGCGTATGTCACTTCGTCTTGCTACATACTAACGTCAAATGTTAGACTGAGCAAGAAAAAGTTTAGTCTCACTCTCATCATATGCTATTTTTGGCAGTTATATCTTCTCTTCTAATGCAGATCACCAGAATCGATGTGAAGCCCGCTGATCATCATACCGATAGATAATGTTGATTAAATGAAGGTTTATACATTTCATCCAAAATTTCTAAAGAACCAGTCACAAATTATGGTTAATGATATTTCTTTGAGTTCAATTCGATTCACAAATTCCAGGAGATTCCTAGTTCATTTACAGTCACCAGGCAGCTAATCCGTCCACACTCAAATTATTCTTAAGCTGTAACAAAATACATAGAAAGTCTTTTAACAGCATCATTTAACCGCATAGTACAAAATAATTAGCTTGAGCAGGAAAGCGAGCCGCCACGAGATTAATTCGAGCCACTCGGATCGCCAAACACTCTATTTGTAACGTCACTGGCACTGCAAACGGCGCAGTTATTATACGACATGCCATCGGGCAGACACTCTATGTGAAACGAGTGCCTGCAGTTATACACTATGAGATCCGACGCTTTGGACAAGTCTCTGATTATAATACGGCCTTGGCAGATACTACACAAGAAGTCATCGGTCACTGATATACCTCGCTGCTGAGCGAAAATCAGTTTTTCATGCAACTCAAAATAGTTCCGAAGTGTTATAGGCTTGCAGGCTTCCTGTACTGAGAGCTGTAAGTGGTAATCACACATCATCTTGGCTAGCGAGTCCTTAAGATCCTTGATCTCACAGCCGGGTTGAATGTTCTCGATCAGCATCCGCGGGTCTACGTAATTACCTATTCTCTTCAGGAGAAGCGAAACGTATTCCGGTTTATCAACGGTTTGCTGAATCAAGTCTGTCCATAGTTCGTTGTCGTTGTGCTCTTGGCAGAAATTGATAGCTTGGTTGATGTCGTTTAGCTGTTCGATTATGATCTGTAGCGCTTCCCGTGTGTTCCCGATGCGACCGAGCAGGAATACCATCTCTGGATAAAATTTGTTGCTCTGGCATACGTCCAGGGCTTTTTCAATAGGGTAGTTGTCGCTACTCTTCAAGAAAGGCAACAGTTTTTCTCTTGCGTACTTCGCATACAGTTTCACCAGTTCGCCATGGTATTTTCCATTGGGTTCAACTTTTATGTATGCATCAAGGTATTTGAACAGATAAATGTCATTATCCTCTAGCTGTTGCTTTACAACTTCTACAGGTATTTTATTTCGGGAACTAACAAGAATGGAAATAGCCTTATCACAATCAAGAGTTATTAGATCTAATATCTTATCATGTATCACACTGTACATATTGTGTTTTGTGATTAAAGTGAACACGTCCTTATGTTTTAATGTTAAATATGTATTTAAAGCTTTATCATATCTCTTTTGGTTACAATATAATAAGGCCAAAGCTTCCAAATATATACAAGAGTCCACTTCGGAGGTCAACAGTCGTTCTATAACTGTATTCATAATTACTTTTGTCTTGTAAAGCGCTGGACTCCAATCCTGAACTACTTTCAGGAAGCCTGGAGGGTCCACATTGAGGTATTCACATATGATCATTTCGTATAGATGTGAGCTCAATGCCTTTTCAGGGCTTTTAGGTACATACGTACTGATTGCCCTTAATTGATTTACTTCAGAAAACTTTGGAACTTGACTTTCCCACATTGCTTTGTCGCTTTTACAGATTCTGGCGCAGAGAACGGCCGCTTCTCCGTAAAGCCGTTTGGATAGTAAATGGTCCAAGTACTGCACCCCTACCATCATAACTGAATTCTTGGACGTTTTTCCTCCAACCTCTTCAAGAACACTTATAGCGGTTTCATATCGCCCGTGTTCAGTCAGCCAGTTGACACGGTCGTCGATGTCGTAGGGGCTAGCAACAACGATATCTTTAGGTGACACAATGAAAAATCTATTCTCTTCAATGAGCATGTCCAGATAATAGTCATTGCAGGAATATTCTTCGTAGCCTCGAATATTAAGGCAGTCGGTGGAGACCTCACTGAAGTCGCAGTCAACGTAGTCGGCGACGGTGAGCACGGGTCTCTGCGCTTTTCCAGTTTTCTCATCGCGCTCTTTGGGCACTCCCAGAAGCACCAGTTGGTTCTCTAGCGGCCCGAGCCCGCTTATGTAATAATCAGTCTGAAAAGTATGTACAGGGTCCACGAGGTATTCCGTGTCGTCTCGCGTTTGAAGTTCTATATGGCTTCGCTTTCGTATGACGCATATCCGGATGGTGTCGACCCAGCCGATCATGAGCGTTTTAGGAGCGGACCAGAGAAGGTTGCATCGATAGTCCTCGATGGAGACGTTGGTCCTCTCCCACTGGATGAAGCCGAGCGAGCACTTGGCCTGCAGGTCGTAGACGCGTACGCCCACCTCGCTGGCCCAAGCCACAAAGCGGTCGTGCCAAGCCATGGCCTGCACGTAGCCCTCACACTCGCACAGTACTGTGCTGCGCAGCCGGTTCAGGAACGTTTTCTCGTAAAGTGTCAACTTGTTGTCACCTGTAATTTAAAACGATCAGGAATCAATTAACATGAACATACAAGCTCAAAACGTAAATCAGGGTTTGTAGGAAAGTCAATCGAAACCAAGACTAATCTGGGCATGCAGGTTTGATTAGGAGAAAGAGCTTCTTAAGGCCAACGCTCATCAGCGGCATACAAAGGAATTAAGGTCTACCGACCAACGCGGGGTGCCGCGCTTTGCACAAGTCGACATGTGAAAATAAGATTAGAAATCATTTCTGCTCACAAAAATTCTTTGCCGTTCCACCCTGCCTGGCACGGATCGTAAGCATCAGGCATTAATTGCTTGACTGGCTTAAATAAGGGGCGGAGTGGTTATAATACTAAAAAATCTGGTGCATTCTTAATTTAGATTTAGATTCATATAATTTTTGACAAATATTTCATCATCACTTTTTTTAACTAACCTAATTGGAAAGAACTGTTTAATGACATCAACTAGTTTAAATTAAACCAAACAAAGATAAGTAAAATGTTAATTGGCATCATTAGTAAAATATTTCCACATGTATATGTTATTGCTGTGAATTATTGATAACCTTGGTTTTGCATTGATATTAATAGTAGGAAAGCATTACAAAATCAAATGTAAGTGCTTATAATTATATACAGTTACACCATTGATATATTTAATATTCATATGAATGAAAATAAAATATAAAAGAAGTAGCTCTATGGCTACTAGAAAACTTTTAAACCAAATTTATCAACCTGCCTTCTAGAGACCTAGCCTGAGGAATTAAATTTATTATATCTGATTTTTGTTAATACATACTGTTTAGAATTTAAGTTAGTTTCATAAATTATTTTTTCGTTCCGAAGTAATTACTAGATCATCTTAAAATCACAACAGAGTACAATATTATTAAACATCTGAGAATGTAACATGTATTCTTGTTTTATTGGTTTTTAGTAACAGCATTCTAACGGTCAAGGAGATATAATTTTAGATTCTTTAAATTGAAATTATAATGACTACTTACTTTTTATTTTAAAACATTTCAAGTTTAGGTATTTTTTATTCATGCTGACTGTACTAGTGATTAACCTGTAACTTGAAGTGAATACAAGTTAAATACTTCAAATGTTATAATTATGACAAATTGTTACATTTTTATCTTTAAATTATGAAGCTACATTTGAGATACAGCTAGCAATGGAAATATATCAAATAAGATCAGTGGCACTGCATGAATGGCAAAATTTTAACATCTCAACACAGCACTTTTTGCAATTCTTCAATTACTCTGATACACACACAAATTACCTGTGAGAAACCTCCTGCCCGAACCAGACTTGAAGTAACACGGATCCAGTGCCACTGACTTCACAACCCTCCCTAATGTGAGATTGTGTGCGTTGTCATCGGAGTACAGCCCGTACACCAGCACCTTTCCGTCGTCCGAGCAGCTCGCGATGTAGTCCCCGTTTAGGTCCACGGATATTTTGTTGACCGCGATCGCGTGAGCCTGGAGTTCCTTTTCCCTGCCGTCTTGCGACAACGGGACCGTGTTCCCCTCATGATCCAGCAGGTGGATCACGCCCCACTGAGTGCCGAGGCAGATAAACTTCGTATGCACGCAAATACAACTCACTGCGTCCTTTAAAAGTATGTTTTGCACATCGTTGCCCATCCGATCGTATTTCAGTTTGGGCTCCTCGTCAGGAGGTAAACTCTCACAGCTGTCTATATTCAAAGCCATTTTGTTGATTGAAGTGCACTGTAATCACATTTTGATTGTAATTTTAGCGAGGAAAACAATAAATTATTTAGTTTTATCCTCGTTAACTACGTTCATACGTTCCAATGGGATTCCTTTGTTTTGACATTGACAGATGACAATATTATATTCATTATCACAGAGGGGCTACTCCGAAATCAGAAATTCGAAGTTCGTATCCGACCATCTCGCTCACGCAAGCATAGTTTAACACGAAAGCGAGAGAGACAGACGGAGTAGGAGCTCGAGTTAAAACGTCTGCTGCACTGTGGTTCTAACCGTCAATGTGCGCAAATGCAGAGCCAGAAACTTATTATAGTCAGCCCCTATACTACGAAATTCGAAAATCGAAGTTCGTATTGTATCGTCCGGCTCTCTCTCGTCTTAAATAATATTAGCTTGAGAGGGACGGCACGATACGAAGTTCGAATTTTGCACTTCGTAGTCGGGGGGCTGGTTGGTCTTACTCTAACGTTAGTTCGGCACGGTGTAGCAGATGCTTTACAGTCCTGCTTATTGCATAATTTTTTCACATTTTTTTCACTATGTTAGCTTAATATTATTCCAGTTTTCATTTTGAAAAACATCATCGAGATAATAAATATTTTGATTAAAATAAAATTCGGTCAGTAGATTTGTACTGTTCTAGTCATTGCTAAAATTGCTACAAAATGCTCATGATTCTATCCAGCTTAAATTAAAAAAAAAAATAGCGCCAATTTCGTAAAGTTGAAAACTTTTATCGCAATACGAAAATGTTAATTTGATAACTAACTGAAGTCGATGATCAATAACTCATATTTAGTAATCAAACATGAACCAACATAATTTTCGCCACTTTAATCCAAACAGTTACAGACCACATTTATCGCCATTTGGACAAAATGTTTTAGACACTTTGATCATGCATTGGCGAACAGGTGAAGTTAATTTTATTATTTCCTCTGGCGCACTAACGTATTGTGTGATCGCTAATCGCATCATTTTGATGAAATTTAATTTACTATAACTACTTAACATTAATTATATTTTCTCTTCTTAATAGGATTTAATAACGCAGAGAGCCGAAGACGGCAGCAATTTGAAGAAAGCAAAAGTAATGCAAGGTGGGTTATTATAATTTCTTTTTAACTTAGGTAAACGTACCCCGTATCCTCCGGAAGCAACTCTTCATCTTCTTTTCTTTTCAATTTGGGGATGTCCGCTGCTGATCATAGTTAGGTAGGTACTAAGTAGGGTAGGTTGCCTCATAGATTTTCACAATGATTGGTCGTATGTTTTCTGCGTCCATGGACCGTTTTTTTATTTATTTCAAGTGATTTCAACCCATTTCAGGATCAAAAATCGGCCATAAGGTAAAACTGTTCTAACTAATAAGTTTAGTAAGAATAATCTCGCAGGCACCGAAAATCGGAGCCGTGAATTCTTTTTGCAAAGATGGTTATTATCATTACCTACTATATTAGAGGCCGGCGCAAATCGAGTAATGAATGTGTAACGTTTCATATTAGGTATTGTTGGGATTAAAGTATGCATGTTCTATTTTATTTTTAGTTATAGAGAATCTCGCAGTAGTTCCCGTCATGTGTCGTGTTCACCAACAACATCATCTCGCAGAACTCACAACGGTCACGAGACCACACACAATTCCAACAATGATGACTTTTTGTTGCCACCAAATCCAGGGTACAAGTCCAAACGAGCCAAAAAACAAACATTGTGCTTTAACAATGAACCCGACGTGCAGTTAAACAAACCACATTCAAATATTCCGCAAGATGATTTGCCTGCTGTAACAGTAACAGTACCTTCAGCGGACGAACTTGTAAAAGCAGTACGCGTTGCTACAGCAGATGATGACAGAATATTAACTGCAAATTACATTATCACCCCAGCCATTGATATTACTGATAAACAAAATTACAATTTACTTGGAAGTAAACAATTTAATGATAGCACTGAAATTAAAGCAAGAGAGTTTCTAGAAATTCTCAACAAAGAGAATAATATCGAAGGAATTAAAACATCCATAGATAAAGTTCCTAAAGCAAGAGATGACAACATCGAGGGTCACGATGTTAATTGGAATGATATGTTTGATACTGAACTGTTCCAAGATCTCAATGACGATCCAAAACATACGATCAGGCCAGATTTACAAAATAATGAAAACATATTGATAGTACCAAGGACTGAGAAGTGCGCAGAAAAAAATGAAGCAGGTGAAAAAGCAGCACAGAAAAAGAGCAACAAACGTAACCAGGATCAAACAAAAGTCACTAACACACTTACAAAAAAAGTGAAAAAACCGACAAGCAAGGAAAAAGATACTGAAGCAGTAACAAAAAATCATTTTAGAAAGGTTCCGTACATCAAGGCAGTCAAAAATTGGCTTGACGATGTTGATCCTAGTATGCAAAGCGAAGAAGATTTTGCTGCTGCTGAAGATTTTCAAGAAAAAAGTACTAAGAATCAAGTAGAAAAGCTTCCAGTAGTTTCAAGCACTACACAGCAAGGCACAAGTCACAATAAAATCGGTGCTCCTATAATCACTGAACTGCCACCAATTACTGTTGAGAAGAAAGCAAAAGAAAAAAATAGGAAAGTTGTTCAAGCAACTTTAGCTCAAAAGGATGGTAAAATGAAATTTAAACTGCCCGTCAAAGACCAAACAGAGAGTAAAACAGAAGCTGCTGAGGATAAGCAAACTAAAATAAAAGATGTGATCAAGGAAAATAAAACAAAAATAATGTTCATATCGCCAATAAAATCACAGGTTCCTGTGAAAAGCGTGCAGTTTGACGTATGCACAGTAGATGAAAGAAATATAAGTAGAATGAAAAATGCTATCGATATCGACTCAGGGGACACTGACCTTGTAATAGTTTTAGTTTACAGGTACCTAAATACAAATACAAAACTAACTTTCGCTGGTCATATACTTAGTCACATTTTATTGTATTGGACACTAATAATTTACGTATTTTTAGTAACGATTTTTGCGAGCTTAACGATGAACACGCGGAAGAGACTTGTGTTCCTACAGGAATTTTAGTCCAAATAAACGAGAATCACTTCTTTGTCAAAGGCGATAATGAAGCATATGGGTAAAATGACCACAAATTACAAACTTCTGACTTTACACATACATTATCTTTAATCTTTACTACTCAAAGCTTTATTCATTCCAGTGAAATTTTAAAGGAGCTGATAGAAAAATTTCATGTGATATGCTACAACGCCAAGCAACTTCTAACATACCTAATGTCACAGTTTGGCATTGAGCTCCAGCAAGGCGCTTTCAACATCAGTGATGCCAAAGTATAACACTTTCTGTTCTGAAACATTACATTCAATAAGTACCTAGCTAGTTAGCTACACTTAATTAGTCGGTTCAATATCTAATTAGCTAATTGTTCATAGATAGGCGCAAGCCTTATGGACCCGGACAGTCCTCCAGAGAACTTCGCAGAACTGCAAAAGTTGTTGACTTTTACTCCGGAATACACAATAGCAACTGACTGCGTGTTGCAGAAGACGGCTTGGTATAGTACCCTGTTGAAGGAGTGCTTTACGAAGCTAAAAGCTTTGTTAACAAAAAATTCCGTATGGAGCGTGTTTGTTGATATTGAGATGCCTCTCCTGCCCGTCATAGCAGGTAAAACATTGATACTAAAAAAGCGTAATCATAGGCTTGAGCGTTTGACAGCAAAACGAAGCGTCAATTAATATTTATTTGTAGATTACTCTTTCGTATCGCGCGTTTGTTGGTCGGAAATGTTAGCAGTGGAGAAATTTAGCATAAAAAAAATGTTTTGTTGGTAAAATAATACAAGTAAAAAAGCTAAAATGGTACGAAAGTTCAAAAGTTCCACAAGGCAACGTACTAGGCCTAGTATTTAATTTAGTGTCAAAGTTTTTGTAGTTAAAGTTTTTTTAAGGCATGGAGTACCGAGGCGTGAGCGTAGACTTAAACAAACTTAAATCGATGGAGGAAGTTCTCCTGACAAAAATGAAGGCGGTGGAGCAAGAGTGCTACAAGGCAGCTGGGAAAATATTCCAAATCAACTCGGCTTTGCAAGTTCGCACAATATTGTATGATGAGTTGCAACTGGATACGAAGAGTAATTTGAAAATTCAAGAAACACTAGGTAAAGGAGCAAAGTCTACTTCTGAAACCATGGTAAGCGTCACAGAGCTGCATTTTAAATAACTAAGTTGTAGCTAGTAGGTAGGTACATAAATTCCGAGATGAGTAAGAAAATTTCTTTCTTACAATACAGCTCCGCGGTCTTGTGTCCGCACATCCGCTACCGCGACTAATTCTGGAGTATCGGCATCTTCACAAAGCGCATGCTACTTTTTTGACCGGCGTGGCGCAACACGTCAATGACGGCTTGGTCAAACCGACTTGGTAAGCCCAAATGAGACATTCTTCAACAAAATTCTGACTTTGCTATAAACTATGGGTTTGGCACTGACAGGGTGCAGACGGCTGCAGCAACCGGCCGCATCGCGTCGAACAACCCCAACCTGCAGGCCATTCCGAAGGCGCCCTTCAGTCTCGTCATGTTTCCTGACGACGCTGACGTTCAAGGTCTTTTAATTACTTAAGCAAGGTTTAGACGAAGCCAGTAACCCTGGTACCAGTCCCCAGACAAGCCATCGCTGGCCTGACCCGTGATGTTTAGAAGATAAGACCAACTGGATTCATTTAATACCTGGATTTTTCTTGTGTATTCAACGCTGTATGTAGGTAGGCCTCTAACAAGATAGAGCGACGACTTGGTAAGATCGCGGGATCGCGGTGGATGCGGAAAGCACAAGACCGGTCAGAGTGGAAAGCCTTGGTGGAGGCCTATGTCCAGCAGTGGACGTCTTTCGGCTGACATGATGATGACGTGCACACGCAGGGGTTGCGGGTGAATTCCAGCCAGCGCTGGCTTCGCCTAAGCCTTGCTTCAAGTCTCGAAATCCTCATTGTTATTATAACATGGAGAATACGTCCTAAAACAGAGGTGTCATTAAACTTCCGATCGGTGTACACGGCGCGGGAGGGGCACGAGCTGCTCGCCGCGGACTTCAAGCACATCGAGTGCCGCGTGTTCGCGCTGTGCGCCGGCGACGCCGCGCTGCTGGCCGCGCTGCGCAGCGTCGACCTCTTCCGCGTGCTCGCGGCCCAGTGGTATGCACAGGCCGCACATAACACGCACTACAGAGTACCTTTCTATGGACGGATGCAGCAAGCGACGCGGCGAGCGATTTTGTGATATGTATATTGTGCTACATTATGAGCGGGCGCTTCAAAAGACTCCATAAAAAATAGCAGATTTTGCTGCCTGTCATTGCATGTCATAGTTAGAGGCCGCTTGTTTTTTTGCTTTCCTTATTTTAAGTAATGTGCAGAACTGACCAATCACATTTCGAAAATCCACGTCTCACCCCGCTCCCCTGCATGGCAATATTGTTGTATTTTTATTTTATTATAACGATCTATAAAACATAACCTTATCGACTAACTGGTCAGTAAGTCTACTGACAGATACATACCGTCACCATCTCACACAACCTTAAAACCACTGGAGTTCGGAGATCTCAGTCAGATACATACTTACCTTACAGATCCCATAGATTTGAAGTTATTTTGGTGGTATTTCCATGAAATGTTAACCTTTACTTGATGATGCAGCATCAAGTGTATACTTATCCAACTCCTCAGCAGATTACAGTAGATGTAGAGTGTTTGGGCTTATTAGAATGGTCTCAATGAATGTTACACAGATAAGTAAAAGTAATGATCGAGGGGCTAATAATTAAAAATAAACCCGAAATAAATATTATTGTATTGTATTGTAAGTACTTTCACATTAAATTTAAAGGGCCAACCAACATACAGTTTTTTTTTAATTTGAAGTTTTTTGTGTTAACCCTATTTTAATAAAAAAATATGCAAAGCCGCGGGAATAGTTAGTGTAATAATAATAATATGACGTGAATTGAAAGTGAAGTGGTACGTCTTACGGAGCCCCCTTTGGGCAGGCTGGGCGTGGCGGAGGCGGCAGTGTCGGCGGCGCAGCGCGCGCGCACCAAGCGCGTGGTGTACGCCAGCCTGTACGGCGCGGGTGCGCGGCGCCTGGCCGCCATCCTGCAGGAGCCCTACGAGCAAGCGCTGGACGTGCTCGCCAGTTTCCACCGTGAGTCTCTGCACCCGTGGCTTTATATTATATATATATAGCCGGGGTATAAGGGGGGGTCAGGGGGTCCGGACCACCTATATATTAAAATTTCGCTTGTGTGTCATATTTATTAAGTGCGAGGAGCCCGAGAGGATACCGCCCAAGTATTGGTCATGAGAAACGTAGCTACTCCCGTGGTCCCAAGCTATCAGTTGGATCGACAGCGTAAGTCAATATCGCTCCATATTACCTCTTCTCTCCGTCGTTTCGATCAGTAAGACAGCCGGTGTAATTACGGGAAGAAGAGGCATTTCATCTTAGCTCTCTAGGTTGACAACGCATCTGCAAACCCCCGGGGTTATTGTGGGTGTCTATGGGCAGTGGTGATCACTTACCATCAGATGCAAGTGTGCTCGTTTTCCTTCCTTGTCGTATAAAAAAAAGTTTAAACCGACGGATCGTACCTACCGTATGGAGCACCATGACGCGACCTTAGTGTTATTAATTACTGACTCTTCCCTCGGCAATCATCGACTGTACACGTGGACCCTCGGCGTAGGGTCGTTCCCGTCGCTGCAGCAGTTCGCGCGGGCGGCGGTGCGGCGCGCGGCGCGCGGGCAGCTGCGCTCGCTGGCGGGGCGCGCGCGCCGCTTCCCCGGCCTCGCCAGCGCCGACGCCGCGCGCCGCGCGCGAGCCGAGCGGCAGGCCGTCAACTTCGCCGTGCAAGGTACAGCCCCCCGACTACGAAGTGCAAAATTCGAACTTCGTATCATGCCGTCCCTCTCAAGCTAATATTATTTAACACGAGAGTGAGCGGGACGATACGATACTAGGTCTAGCACAACTCACAGTGCGACTTCTATCTCACGCGAGAATAACTGCCCGTCCTTTTCTGTCACTCAGAATGCAACGGGACGGGTAATATAATCTCGCGCGACAAACAAAGTCGCGGCCAGTCGTGCTAGCCCTACTGACTTATTTGGATTGATCAGCCCCCCGACTACGAAGTGCAAAATTCGAACTGCGTATCGTGCCGTCCCTCTCAAGCTAATATTATTTAACACGAGAGTGAGCGGGACGATACGATACGAACTTCGATTTTCGAATTTCAGACTTCGAAGTAAGTAGTCCCTCAGATATAAATGATTCGCATACTATACATAATATGGCAGCGTCGGCGGCAGACCTCTGCAAGAAAGCAATGGCGGCGACGACGCGGCGGCTGCAGCACGCCCGGCTCGGCGCCCGCCTGCTGCTGCAAATACACGACGAGCTGGTGTGGGAGCTGCGCCGGGACCAGCTGCAGCCCGCGGCCGGTGCGTGCACGCCACTTTGACTCCTTTAAACCCCGACGCACAATAATCTATACCTATAAAATAGTACCGTCACTGACTGACTGGCTGATTGACAACGCACAGCCTAAACCACTGGACCCTAGAGACTTGAAATTTAGCAAATATATACCTTGAGTAACCCAGAGGTGCAATAACTACACGGTTGCAAAGCCGCGGGGCTTAAGCTAGTTTACTATAATGTTGTCCTTACGTGCAAAAACTAACATCATCAAATATCACAGAAATCAGAATAAATGGGTATAGAACTCACTCGTAACGTCTTGAGTGAAAACAATAACCCGGTATATTCTTGTTATTTTTAGGTGAGTTTTAGTTCTTTCTTAGGTATTTTTATAAATCATGTAGATGTAGTCATTCTATAGGTACCTATATATATTAATTTGTAGTGTTTGTTTTTAGAACCCGGTTATTCCGATTTCTGTGTCATTAGGTCTTTGGCTAGGTTTGTACAATAATATTTAGGTAGGTATATAACGATTAAAAAGTAATTAACAAATATTAATACAAAATGTACTTACCTAGTTCATACGGTAAAACCCTAACCACTATTGTTCACTCGGCAGTGATAATAAAGGAGACGATGGAAAACATCGGGCGCGAATGCGGGCTGGCGGCGACGCTGCCGGTGGAGCTGAGCCGCGGGCCCAGCTGGGGCGAGCTGCGACCGCTCGGCCTCGCGGACTAGTGCGGGGGCCTACACCCGGGGGGCCCCCGTTTTACCAACTTTACAATTGTCAGTTTTCAATGACAATTCGGTGTCAACTGCTGACTTGAAGAGTTTTTGTTTTAGCGCGCTTCATATTGGCAAGGAAATCTAGTTCGAATTGTCATTGTAAACTGACAATTGTAACGTTGGTGAAATAGGGGCCAGGCCAGAGGCCCTATTGCATAACTGTTTTGACACACGTCATCGAATTAAAATGACAGATTTTGTACGACTGTGACAGCTAGCTGTTTCCGATACCAATTGTCAGTCCATACAAAGTGAACACGATGCTGATTGCGAACGAGTTAGACAGACAATAAGCATGCAGACTCCTATTTCTTCTTCCACCGTTAATGGCGGCCTTTATTGCAAGTGCCAATGTCAGTACATTATTCTACCAAATTTGTCGGCAGGATTATGGGCGGGATCAACTATAGGTGGACCATAAATATAAGTTACATCGGTAATAACGCAGACGAATTTTGATTTGACAAATGCCGAAGTAAACCGATGTGACAACCAATGCTCAAAGACCTTATTGCATTTTGCGCAAGGTAGAATATGCAATGGCAATGGCATGTAACAACTGACTGACGCGGTGAACTTAAATAACATACATTTATTGACACGACGAGTCTCTTAATAAGACTAGCCAATTACCTATAATATAGTAGGTATGTATGCTTGCTTGTATGCTTGATCATAAATCATAACAACAATTATAGTTACCTTTTAGAAATTTCATCAACCTTACAATCCATCTCCAATATAAGTAGGTACCATACAAATTTAATTTTCCCAAGAAGACAGGCAACTTCTATTGATTAAAAAAAACATAAGTATGTAGTTATATAAAATTTATTTAAACGAACAGAAAAATGTACATAAATAAAAGTACATTTATTTTAAAAACATGTATAAAATTGTAGTTGGTTCTTATAAAACTAAACGGAATGTAGTGTATATTTAAACTAATACTATAATAAAGAGATAAACTTCGTTTGTTTGTATGTTTGTGTTTTTGGAGGTGTTGTACATTATAAATGTTATACAATGTACAAGTAAACGTTTTTTTACTTTACCTACACACCCTGCTCAACCTCGCCTGGCACGCCCAGACGTAAAACAATAGCGCATATTGCGCGCTCCCTCGCACTTACGGGCATTACGGCGGCTGTCGTGATGATGATAATTCCAGTAGTAGATTGTCTATTCCTTCAATATAAATGATATTACATATAAAATAAGGTAGATATGTTATTAGCGCGCCGAAAATGAAGCGCAAAAAAGCGACAATTGTTGCCTCTTTGGCCTCAATCGCTACACTTGCGCGCAAACGTCAAACAATACTTGTCTTTTTTGTTATTTTCATCTTACTTACAGTTAGAAAGGGCTCTCCTTTACACCATTTAACTATATAGTAAAATGTAGAACAAAGTGTGTATGTTGTGTGCGGGCAGACCAAGGCTCTCAGCGTTAAAGTGTGACAAGAAAGCTGGGTACATTCATAAGTGGACTGCGATGAGCGTGAAGAGGCGATGTGTCCTGACTTGCAGCCGGCGCGCGGCGGCGGTGCGCAGACCGTCGGCGGCGGCGCCGGCGAGGCCGCCGCGTGCGTTTTCCGCCATGATGCGCAGTCGCTCCTCGTTCTTTGCTTCTGGCCGGTGCACCAGCATCGTGTAACGAGACATCTCGCGAGGAAACCTGTCAGCAATAACTACAACTTAGGAAAGTTGCTAAACCCTAACATTTTGATTTCAAAGTCCAGTTACCCATACACAACCAATTTAAATTAAATTTTGCTAAGAAAAATCACAATTCTATTATATAAAACAGCTCTTTATACTAATGAGATCAGACAAGCTGTTTAGAAAATAAATAGGACCTTAAAGGAACAACAAAATATGTTTGTGTGACCACCAGATAGCCTAGTTTGTGACTAGGTAAATTTTCCCATGATATTTATTTATTTATTGCTGTTGAATTACAAACAATTTACAGACAACCATCTAACAAAAAACCTCAATATAATATAAAAAAATAAATAACCTTGACATTAAATCTAAGCTTAAACTAAATAAACTACAACTTAAAACTAAATTAAATCTAAATAAGGCCCCCGTGGCATAGTGCCCAAAAGGCTGGCAGCGTTGCCTCGCTGAATAGCGATGCTGATTCTTTGAGAGAGAAAACTGCCAGCCCTTTGGTCACAAGTTAGTTTTAAGTTGTAGTTTATTTAGTTTAAGCTTAGATTTAATGTCATTGTAAATTGCCTTTATTATGTAAATAAAGTTATTTGAAAAAAAAATAACCTTAAAATTGACATGTTATGCATAGACATCCTCATGGAAAAATCGTCATCCTCACCACCCCAACCTTGAAATCGGTTTGAGAACCCATTCATTTCTTTATACTGGTCCGATCTTATTGCAAGTACTCCTCCGACCAGCCAGTTGTATGTTAGGACAAATCGGAATTTGTCAATACTGGCACTGAGGTGGCGGGGCTCAGAGGTGCATGCATAGAGGTTGCTTTCATCTAGAGGCAACAGGTCCACATCTTGCAGGATCAGACAAGGGAACTTATCAGCAATAGCTTGCCGAGCACCAATGTTGTAGAGTAGACCCTTGTTCCAGGGCTTCTCATCCTGTTGCTCTATTAAATATATCCTGGAAATAACATAGTGAAAATAGCAAAAACATCAAGTAAACAAATGAGACCAAAAGATACTGTATGCTAAGACCCATGATGTGTAGCTGCATAGACACATATTCGTTATTGTATGCTTGCTTGCAGCCTACATACAAAGCCTACAAGCAAGCATTAAATGACAAAATACATGCATCTATGCAGCTAGGCCTAATAGTTCCCAAATTTCATCAGTTATCAGTCATTAAGCAGTTGTGTTTGTTTCATTAGAGAATTATAATACCCCATTACCCCATTTTTTCCATCCATATACCTGTTTTTTCTTTCTACCTTTTTTGTTTTTTTTTGTTATGTGCTGTTCAATAAAGAGTCCCTGTATTGTATTATAACACTTACTTATAATGAATATTCTGTTTTCTCAAAAAGTTATGGATGTAGGGCAAAAAAATATCTAGTTGCTTCTGTCTGTTTCTGTATGTGACTTGTACAGCTACACTGAACAATGGATTACACTGCGGCGGGACGTAGCTCCCGCTGTCTATGCCCGCGGCCGAGAACTCTTCAGGATTCTTGCTGATGTCCCAAGCCTGCATTGAAGACGTACTCCGCAGAATGTTCTCATATGTACAGTTTGGTTTTCTTCTTTTCAACACGGCAGGATGAACTTTCTTATAAAGCACGGAATCTATGGAGCCTCTATCTATATGAGTATAGTTGTAATATCCATAAAAGGTAAAGATGTGAACAGCTGATAAGAGACAGAGCGCAATCACAATGCAAATGCTTAATCTTATTTGAATACATCTTCCCATTGTACACCATTTCGTCATTGGTTTATAATAAAAGTACTTGACTAGACAACACAACAAAGTTAATAAATGATTGCATTAAACTTATTTCAGAAGAAACTACTTAAAACTTATAAACAAAAGTAAAAGTTTAACTATAAAAATAAAACTAGTGAGTGGCGGAAAAAGCAAGTTTTTAATTATTATTTTTTAATTAATTCATCCCATAAGGGATAGGCAAAGGAACTGAGTCCATACAGCCACGTCTGATGTGTTTTGTAAATTTCTGTATATTAAAGTCCTGTCATCGTCAGAGTTGTGTCAGTCTGTCCTAGTCACGTCCTGTCAACTGCTCATGCCTTCCGTAAAGCGATAGTGTACTTTACGGCGAGCTACAGCGTGCAGCAGCCGGCGGATATTTGGGGGTCACAAACAGAGGGAATACCCGTTTTCACTTAAATTCTTCATTTGCTGGGCACTTTCACGTCAATTTGTTGTATAATACACTATCTTTATTATCCACCAAACAACATTAAGCACAGAAACTAAAATTCAATTAACGACACGATCCACTCTCATCAGTTTCCCCAGTTTTTAATGTTTGATGAGATGTGACAGGGTTTTTTTTAATTCATCTCATCAGGCATAATTAAGCAAAGGAAACAAAAACCATACAGATTTACAACATCAACTTTCTTGTTAAAATTACTTAGTTCGTTGTTTAGACAAAGCACAATTATTATAACAAAAAAGTACTTATCAATAGAAACAATAAGGACAATGAAGTCTTATCAACAATGAACTGGAACATATTTCCTGAGCTAGTTTTTTATCAGCAACAATGCCACCTAGTTATTGACAAAACAAACACATTTATCTTTCTGGAATATCCAAAGCCACAACACAACCCTTAAACAAATAAAAGCACCAAGTTTAACTACTATACAAAACACTACCTACTCACTGATGTTATTTAGCTTGTTGATGTTTTGTTGTACTGGTAGAGCCACGCTGTAGTCATTATTGGTTACAGTACGAATGGGCCGGCTCGACCGGTGTAGTACGTACCACACACACTTGAGTTTGAAATAGTAGGTAGCTGGGTCGTTCGGTAAGTGAGAGATCCGGTGGCCCCAAGAAGCTTAGGCACGCACGAGGGTTCCGTAGAAAGATTTTAACGCTTTTCCCCAGTGTTTTAAGAAGTCCAGCCTTAGCAGAGCCCTGCTCCTAAGCAAAATGTACGCAGTGTGGGGTCAACTTATATTGGTCGGTGAAATCTACAGACAGACATAAAATTTTAAGATTTTGAGACTTTTTAGAGTGGTTGTGCTATAAGAGCTACCTTCATGCCAAATTTCAAGTTTCTAGGACAGCTGGACGTAGGTAAGGTGCATCGGGGCAATTCCGACAGAAATTTATGCAAGTTGACTAGAGGTCTATATTCTGATTTTTTATTCAATGAAGTTTTGTATCTACTGCCGTTGTTGTTTTACCTCTGTTTACTTAATGAACAGACCTATCATAAGTATGTAATAGAATCCAGAATACATAGTAGGGTTTTTAAAATTAAGCTCTTAAGGTATTGAGTTGTATTTTTTTGGCATTGGGGAAATTACGAACTACCTTGGGGTAATTCCGAAATTATTTAAAAATAGTCTTTATTATACTTTGACTGAAGTTTCGCAGTTATTTTTTGTCCTTCTTTACTCACGCAACATATGTTTACTTTATTCACTGGAATCGCTAATTTCATTACATACAGCTTTGTTACTTCGGAATTACCCCAGGAAGGATCAGCGGTTCTCAAACTTTCATTATCATAATGTGCAATGTATGATGCCTAAATTATTTTCTTTGTAAAGTTTATTAAAACCGAGAGAAGAACTGCATATAACGAAGCTGGTATGAGAAATAATTATGACATGATTATATGATATATTATAGAACTCAAAAGTAGGTATGTAATGAAATACAATGCGCTACTGACTTTACCATTCCATGCGCAACTACACTAGTCTATCTTTAATTTTATAGTAATTAAGGATTCTTATTTTTTTAAATCACAGCTAGGACGTTG
Organism: Clepsis dumicolana; assembly: GCA_963691665.1. NCBI lineage: Eukaryota > Metazoa > Arthropoda > Insecta > Lepidoptera > Tortricidae > Clepsis > Clepsis dumicolana. Next base: position 15,801,204 of record OY829516.1, read on the forward strand.
TGTTCCTCTTAGCTGTTCATAAAAAACGACAATTTATCGAAAAAAGAAACAACTGTTCAAGTAACCCAACAAAATTCCGAGAAAAAGTTGTTGGGGTTATTACGAATCACCGAAATTGGCGTGAAAAGCACTTGTTTGGGATAAATCGACGCTATGCACGTCAGGTCGACAATAGCGGCTCGTGATGACTGATTACAATAAAGCTGGCCTCTAGAGTAATGATGAAATTAAAAATATATCGCTACCGTTACTTAGATTTTTGAAGTTTCTGAATATACAACAAAGTAATCCTATAAGGGTTCCGTTTTTTCTTTTTGAGGTATGTACGGAACCCTAAAAAAAATCTCAGAATAGTTGAAACGATTTTGATGAAACTTAGCCGAAGGCTAGGTGTCGTGATTGTGTTGTCTTTATCTCTAGGCACGTATATTTATTATTATGTAAAATAAACAGTAACCGTAAGATTAAAAGTACAGCATAAGTTGGTACTGAAGACAATCAAAGTTGCAGTGCGATACCGTCAGCTTTGTTGTATGACTCATATCCGATGGCCTTTATCGTTGCCCTAAATTCTATGCAGTATGTCTATGCACAAGTAGATTTGTCATGCGTAAATATTTCTTATTATTCACTCAAACAAATTAATGTATCATGATAATGACTGTAATAATTTATTAATTCTTACGGGAGGGGGAAACATTCAAACGGCCGGAATGCCCGCCTCTTGCATTTGTCCGCAGTTTACGGAGCTGGCCTGTCTTGTCGTGCGTGTTGCTTGTGTCATTGTCAAAGTCAGCTGAGTGAGTTGATAAACAATAACCTAAAAATTAAACTATGTTATAAATGTTAATTTAGAATGTTTCGTGTTTCCTACAAGAGCTGTAAATACATGTTAAAATATTTGCAATCTTTTTTTAAAGTTTGAATTTGTAAAATTGTCATTAATTAAGTGTAATAATCGGTGAAAAATGAGCGAAAAACCTCAAGCGTCTCATTCCGGTGAGACCGGCACAGAGGACGATGATCTCACTTGTAAACCATTGGATTCACTAGAAGAAGTAGCCGAGTTCCTGAAGAACCCGCCTGCTTGGAGGTCCCTGTGCGAGGACCTAACACCTCACAGTGAATATGCCATAACGAATATGGATATAGTGCGGCAAAATCATCCCGAGGAAAACTATGATATCCAAGTCGAGTATCCTGAAACGTTTTGTCATTTCGACCTGGATCAGAAGGAGGTGAGTCGGCACAAGAGGGTGGACTTACCGCAGACCTTAGTATGCCACGACATGGCAAATGGGTATCATGACGACAGGTGAGCAAGCAATTAAAGGCATAAGAATAAATAATAACATAGTAGAACAGAAACTCCCGCTCCGAACGGGCTCAAGGTCACTATATTAGAATATTCGTTAAACGAACTACTCAGTCAAGCTGTCACGGCCGGCGTCGTCGCACGCACATTTGGTTGTAATAATTTTATGTGAGCCTGTATGTATTTTATTTTATATTTGTAGGTAAGTAATACTTAACTAAATCACCTTAAATGGCTTCATTTGGTATGGCACTTATAATGACTTCCTATTTAGAAGTGTCTATAATTATGTAGGTATGTAATAATGATTTATAAATCTCATATTTTGTAAAACTGGAATAAAATAATGATTCGAAAGTAAAGAAAAACTTATAACTTAGTGATGTTATCTTTAGACGTAAGTACCTAATATTTAACAGCAAGCAACCCTAGCAACACGCCTGGATGAGAGAGGGGTATAACGACGTGAAGGGGGAAATAGGTATATAAATGGCAGCGTTTTGGACTTGGTCAAAAGAAATTCTGTTCTACTTTGTTATTATTTATTCTTATGTTAAAGGTTCAAGTTTACTGTAGAGCAAGAGAATGCTTTAGGAGACTGACAATTAGCATATTTAAAATAGTTCTGGATCCCAAGAAACAGGCTCGTTTAGTTTGGGATCCATGGATGTACAGTCAAGGAATTTAATTCCCTACCCATTTCGTTGAAATGTTGTTAGACATTTGCAATGCATTAAGGTCGAAAATGTCAACGTAAACGCGACATGTCAAAGCAACGTCGTTTTCTATCAAGCTCTAATGGTGACAGTTTGCTATACAATATTAAACCTTAGGTGGGTGGGAAATTAAATTCCTTGACTGTACTGGTATTACAATAAAAATATTTTCATTTTTCTTTTCATTTAATACAACATAAAGTCGTTTTATGATACCCATACCACCATTTAATCTGTCACTTTAAATTTGGACAGTAACAGTTTAAGTTTGAACAGAGTTAAGTATAAGACTTGAAACAGGGTGGCAGAGCCCATCACAAGTGATAGATACTAGAGATGGACTATTTTACAAGTTATTACATGATTTTATTTATTTTCACCTATCCTGGTGTCTGTCTGTTCATAATCAAATTTCGCAAGGTAGGTCAATTTGACCCACTTACAATGGTTGGATTAACTTGAAATTTGGTATTGAAAATGTAAGAAGTTTAATTACAGTCTGCAATAAAACTTGCACTAAAAATGAAATTTTAATCAAAAAACCTTTTTTTTTAGCAAAGTCAATGGAACTAATAACCACGATGCATACACATTCTACAACTGGGCAGTTGTGGACATATTCTGTTACTTCAGCCACCACTTCATCACCATACCTCCGCTGGGCTGGATCAACGTTGCCCACGCGCACGGGGTCAAGGTAATTGGTAAGGAAAATGTTATCACGATAAGTAGATAAATTGCTTAGCATTGAGACACTCTATGCAACACCTCTCTACATATATGTTTTATTTAAAAAAAAAACTTTCTCTCAAACATTCATTGACTCTGCTGGTTGATAATAAGTATGGGAGAATGTTTTTTTATAAAAAAAAACTGCTCAACCCCGGGCTGAATTATTGATGGATCATTAAAACACATTCTGTTCATATTTTTTGTGTTTTGCTATGTCGATGTTAAGACATAAGAATAAGAATATGTGTAGTTTATTGTTTGAACCGTGTGCATTTGTGGTGGCATTTATAATTTAAACCATCTCAACAAGTTTGACCATCATACAATGACAATGCAAAGAAAAATTCGTTAAGCAGCTGGACTTGAACCAGCAACCTCGGTAATCCGTACCAGCTGCTTAACGAATTTTTCTTTGCATTGTCATTGTATGTTGAATTTCATTCTATGAATGTTTCATAAAAATAAAAACAAAAATAATCAATAAATAGATTATTTTCATTTAAGTTTGACCATTTCGGACGTCCAATAAGTTGTTAGTTTCAAATCTTGCAAGGTGAACTTTACCCTCTTCCAACAGCCAGATTAGCCTGAAATTTGGTATGAATATGTAGCTTGAATGATAATGCAAGTACGACTCATTAAAAAGTGCAGTCAGTGAAAAAAATTATTAAAAGTTATATTTTTGATGACAGAATGTTGATGTTGGCCAGGGACGGTGATAACAGAGTGGGCGGAGGGGAACGCGATCTGGGACAAGCTGCTGGCGGAGCCCGAGGAATGGCAGGGCTTCGCGGCTGCGCTCGTGTCTATCGCGAAGACGCTCAAGTTCGACGGCTGGCTGCTCAACATTGAGAACAAGGTACAATAACAATAATTCCATTCGGTCTCCAAAAGTTCGTTATAATTGATCCAGTTTTGGAGGAGGCATGCAGTCGATTCATAAATTTGAGAGGGCTCAGCTAATGATACCTCTTATAAGGTTCCTGCTAAGCTGCCAATGTTGCATTTTTTAATTGTTTTTTTCTATTAAGTCCGCCTTTGTACTCAAATGTTGTTGTTGTAACTTGTGTTTTATCCTATTTTTTGTACAATAAAGTGGTTACTTAATCCACAGAAATTGAATGAAATTTAAAATGTGATCAGACCAAACCTTTCTAGCATATTATTGCTTTAGACACATTCACTTGTATACTGACAAAGATTTGCTCAGACCACATTCTAAATTATCATTTAATGTCTATGGAATAATCAACAAAAACTAAAAAAAAAATGCGATGTTGCCAGTACATCAGGAAAAACGGTCTTAAGTGGTATTGGTGGGCACTGGGCAGGTGTCTGCGCCGGCGACGCTGCTGGCGTTCGTGCGGCACCTGCACGCGCTGCTGCGGCGCGAGCTGGCGGCGCCCGTGCTGCTGTGGTATGACAGCGTGACCGAGCACGGCGCGCTGCACTGGCAGAACACGCTCACAGCCCACAACAAGTGAGCCACCCTTATCTCGTAAACATGCTAGTCGTACATGACAACCATTTTTTAAGCAACTGTATCACTTGTCTCCTGAGTGGCGGGACAGAATAACAACACTAAAAAGTCGATTGATCCAGCAATTATGCTTCGGGTGTTACTACATCAATCGATCGGTCATCGATCGATTAGTGTGGTAGCTTTGGCTGATTGACGCATATACTAATTGATCGATGGTGTTGATCGACATCGATCGATTGGTGTGGTCTAGTAGAAACTATCGTTCAACATTGATTGTTTCATTCTACCATCGATCAATGCCATCTATCGATTTCGATCGACTGGTGTGGTAACTATAAATCGGAGTTTTCGGCGCGGGAATGATTTGAGAAAGAGTAAATACCTACTCTTTCACATTAGCCAAAGAGTATTGTGTCATTCTATGAAATTTGCTAACTATTTAAACCAGTGGTGGCCAAACTTTCTTTATGGGGGGCCGGAAAGTTACAGATATTTTAGAGGGGGGGCAGAATTATACTAAAAATGTATTTTGTTTTGAAATTGAAATGTTTTGAAATTTGAAAATCTTTTGTAATTTTTGATTAGCAACACGAGAATTACGTGAGGGTAGTCTAACTGAATCCTTTACTTATTCATCTATGTATTATTTTATTTTATACTGCAGGGCAGGACGATCAAAATAATTATTATCGCGGGCCATATAGGTACTATTCACTTCGAAGGAGCATCAGCGGGCCGGATAACATACCTCCGCGGGCCGGAGCTGGCCCGCGGGCCGTACTTTGCCCATCATTGATGTAAACAAACCGTCATATTGAAATTGTCTCTGAATGATGAATGATGAATTTACTACGGCGGTTTGTTTACATAGAATGACACTTTAGGTATTGACTACACCCCGTTATCAGTGTTGCAGATCCATTGGAACTAAGTCATAGGGTTGGGGCTCGATATTTATTTCGTTGTCAATATGACATAATGGTATACAAAACGCTTTTGTTACAATATTATTTCTACAGGTAAAACAACAGATTTGTATAATTTAATTCGTTTTCTGAATAAATTATTAAGAGTATTTCGAGTTTTCCAATTTCGCCATCAGCTCTGCTAATTTAATTCGTTTTCTGAATAAATTATTAAGAGTATTTCGAGTTTTCCAATTTCGCCATCAGCTCTGCTTTAAACTGGGAAAAATCGTGATTTTATCTGAATAAAAAGTAAACAAATTATAATGATATACGACATTAATCATTATTGACAAATAAATGACACAATCACCTATTATTGAGTTACAAAACAGCATAAAACCTCTTTTAAGTCCGTACACTTGTGAAACATATAAATAAGAAAGTGAATTGTGAACTTCACATCGAATAGACCAGGTGCATCCTAATCATAATCATTTATTTATTTGCCTAAGTATAAAATACATGCAAATATAATAATAAAAAATGTATACAACAAATAAAAAGACTAATAAAAGAAAATTAATCAAAAGTCAATAATAAAAATAATTTACAGTATAGAAATAACATTGTAGACATTAATAAAACAGAGATAGAAAACACACAAAACAGGGCAAAAATATCGGTAATAAAAATTCATGTCTAAATCTAATAAAATAGTCACAATGAGTTCTAAACACAAATACAAACATATTAAACACTGTAAACTATGACATGCTTAAAACTCTTTAATACAGTAAAATGGTCTATTTAGAAAATAATCTTTTACTTTTTTGTCGAAACTATTAAATTGGTTGCAATTTTTGATATCACTACTTAGATTGTTATAAATTTTAATTGCCATATTATTAATGCTATTGTTAAAGTGGACAAAGTGAGATTTATTTAGCACTAGTTTATTGTTCTTTCTGAGATTAATATGACAATTTTGTCTAGCTGCACGGTATTTATGCATGTTCTTGAAAGCAAAGACACTTAAACGATAAAGGTATAGGGATACAATGGTAAGGATCTTATTATCTACAAACATATTTCTATGAGTTACGGGTATATGCTTACAACCTTCAATTAGTCGTATAGCCTTTTTCTGCATTACTAGTAAAGAGTTTATGTTACAGCCATTACCCCAGACTTCAATACAATATCTAATAATGCTTTCAAAGTAGGAATAATAAATGTTTTTCAAAATATTTTTATCACTTACCTTAGACAAGCTTTTCATTGAGTAGCATGCAGTAGCCAGTTTATTTTTAATATTACTGACCTGGTTATGCCATCTCAGGTAAGGATCAAGGTCAACCCCCAAGAATCGAACACAGTTAGACTTTTGAATGGGGACATCACACTCAAAATCTGCACTGTTAGTGCTCCTCCGAAACAGCATATAGAAACTTTTTTCGTTATTTATTTTAAGTCCATTGCAATTAAACCACTCACATCGAATTATACATACCTAATTATTATGTACCTAGGTACATGTCATGAAAATGTGCAGTGCGATCCCTAGCGTTTTCAATGGATCCGCAACACTGATAACGGGTTATGGTATTGACTGTCTCTCAAATAATTTCCGGGTCCCCCGCGGCAGGGCGTTCTTCGGCGCGTGCGACGGTCTGTTCACCAACTACGCGTGGTCGCCGGCGCTGGCGGCGCGCGGCGCGGCGGCGGCGGGGGCGCGGCGCCGCGCGCTCTACGTCGGGCTCGACGTCTGGGGCCGCAACTTCATCGGCGGCGGACAGCTCAACACGCAACACGTATGACTAGTACCATCCTAACTAATATTATAAATGCGAAAGTAACTCTGTCTCTCTGTTTGTTACCTCTTCACGGGAAAACCGCTGCACCAATCTAGATTCAATTTGGTAAGAATATAGTTTGAATGTTCAGGAATAACATAGGCTACTGTTTATTTAAACATCACTCGAACCTACATTAGTTAAAATAGGTTTTGTCTTTTTCTTTCTAAAGGAAATGTCAATATGATAAAAAAGGATGAACGAACTTTAACAGGACTTTAGTTAAAACTAGCTTTTGCCCGCGACTTCGTACGCGTAGACAATAACGTAAGTACCTAATACAAATACTGGTTTTTAACGGAAGATGTTGATGTTGCTGTTTTTTTGTCTGTGAACTCAATGGAACTACCTACCTACTTAATTAAATTTTGAAAACTACTATACTTACACCATTAACATTCTACATACAGTTCTTGTCTGTCATGACTACCTATTTTTGCAAAAAATCCCGGAGGATAAGTAAATTATACATTTAGACCCATTAAAAAATCTTTCACTAATAGAAAGCTACACTGTTTCTGATTGACATTAGGCTACTTTACCTCGAAAAAGTGTAAGTATTAAAGTTCCCGCGGGATAGACCTACGTATTTTAAAAATTCTATCAAAATGTCAATCAGAGACAGTGTTATAGCTTCCCATTAGTGTTTTTTTTAATCAGTCCCGAAATTTAATTCACTTATTTCTATCCCGCCTTGAATTTTGCATTTTAACTCTTTAGATTGACTTAATAAAAAAACTTTCACTTATTGAAAGCTACCAGTTCTTGACTGATATTGGCTACCTATTTTTCCTCGGGAAAATGCATAAGTTTCAGATATTACCCCCTACAAAAAAAGAAAGAAACAAAGTTTAGGTATTTCTCTATCCCGTGGGAATTTCGAAAAATCCTGTCTTACTACACCTCTAAGATCCTTAAGAAATATATCTGTAAACTTTCAAGTCTCTATATCCGCTAGTCGGTTATTATGAAAATAATACTATCCTAATAGGTCTTTATCCCGTGGAAATTACGGAAAATCATGAAAACCGTTTTTAGCTATCATTGTTACCTATTTGCATGCCAAATTTGAAATATCTGATAATTATAGTTACGGAGATAGAGTCAGTTTGATTCGAAAATATAAATCCCATTTATTCTCTATCCCGTGGGAATTTCGAAAAATCCTTCCTTAATACACCTCTATGATACTCTAGGCATAAATGTTTATGCCAAATTTCAAATCTCTAGGACCAGTAGTATATTTCCTTTATTGTTCAGGGATCATAATTCCTATATAATTATTGTGTTTAATATTGTATTAAATGTACGTAGGTACCAGTTTTCTTTAACCATATTCCAAATCTGAAAGAATAAACTTTCTCGATATTCCATACTCTGTTGAAAAACTTGAAATACGATTTGCCTACCACAACTCTCAAAAAGTCCGGTTCATTTTCTATACTCTAATGGTTACATTCGTAAAATCACAAGAAAATAATTTTTCAATCAAAGTACCTACCTAATCAAACAATCAAAGTAAGAGTCCAGCAATTGCCATTTATTGCAACATATTACATCCGAGTCATTATTAATATATTTTCCTTAATTCAATACTCAATAACTAACTAAATTCATTAATTTCCTTACCCCTATTTTATAATAGTTTCACGACTGAAATTTTTCCATTGAAATTTATACTAAGTTTGCTTTAGTTAATAGTTAGTTCTCCCCTTATTTTCATCATGGTGGAAAACAACAAATGATCACTATTTTGTTACTAAAAGCTATTAAATTAATATCATTTAGGTACATCACTTTAAATAAATCGAAACTTAGTGCGTTATTGTTATTTACAGTATTTACATATTCCCGCCGTTTTTTTATTAAAAAAGTATATTTTTTCTTTTTAATACTACCAAGCTATTTAAGACATTGATAAAAATGTTAAATTTCGAATAGAACGCCTGCATACAGCCACCGATTTGGCTGAATGAGACATGTCACTTAATGTTTCCATGGTCTATTTTACTTTTTAAAAAGTTAGTAAAGTAGTGTGCTGATAATGTGATCTTGGCCTAATGAAAAAAAAAAAACAATGGTGTGACAGCCATGACAGCTGAATCAGCTGTGATGCCTATGGTCAGTTTCAATTATGAAAAAATATGTACTTAAGTAAATTTAAGAAAAAAAGCGCGGGAAACGTGAAACGCGGCGGTTGTGTTTTCTGGGTTTTTTATTTTAATATTTTTAAAAATTAGTTAAAAGATCAGTTAGGTAGTGATATTGTATCTATTTTGATTCACCTATTTGTAGTTAATATTTATATTTGTGTAGTGTCATAAATATCGACGTTATAGGTGAGTTTTTATAATTATTTCTCCCCCATGGGGACGGCACACGGCTGAGACTTGTTCTGTTGATGAGGACAATGCCTTTTGTTTTATGTGTAATGGATCTCATTTTGCCATCAGTAAATCATGCCCGGAACACAAAAGACAAAGGGATATCAAAGTAACTATGGCCAATAGCTGCATCTCATATGGAGAAGCTGTAAAGCTTCATCCTCCAGTATCCAAATCATTTGCAGATGTTCTTTTCCAGCCAAATACTTCTCCTCATCAACCTGCAACACACCAATCATATCGTAATAGTGTTGGGAATGGAACCGCACAAAACACAACTAATCAATCTTACAGAAGAACAGTATTTGCTAAGCCCCGTGGCCCACCAATTAGAACTAGTAAAGGGTATGATCAAGCTGTTAAAAGAATATGCTATTCCACCTCCAACAAATGGCTGTGCGCTCAAGGATTCAAACAATTCTGAATCTCAAACTCAGTCTGTGGCTGAGGCTATAATTGCTTTGATTACTTTGTTGACCAAATCTAGCCTTGTCTCATCGTCCCACGTTTGCTTGAAGCAGTTGCTGCTACCTTAATACAAAATGGACAAGATAGTTAAGTGGAACTGTCGAAGTGTAATTAGTAAAAAACAAGACATTAGGTAAAATTCCTTCTCCACCTTGGTGGGATTTTGAATGTTCGGAGTCGATTAAAAAACGAAAGGAGGCTGAAAAACGTTATCGTCAGTCTATGACAAATGAAAAGTTTGAATCCTACATGCAGGTTGCACGAGATACTAAAAAGTTGTTGCGCAAGAAAAAATATGAAGGATGGAAGCAATTCTGCTCGTCACTTTTCCCAATGTAAAACCTTCTTTAGTATGGAATAATGTAAAAAGGTTTAGATCTGCATTTAATGATACTCCTAGACAGATTCTTTCTCATAACCTTGCTCAACAATTTATGGATCACTTAGCTCCTGCATCAGTTCCTGAAGAGTATGTTTTTCAGCCTTCTTCCATTCCTTGTAGTCCTTCCCAATCTGGTCTTGGTTCTCCTTTTCGAATGGAAGAATTAAAAGAGATTTTAAATCATTTAAATGATTCTGCACCAGGCGAGAATGGGGTTCCATATTCTTTTCTTTCAAATGTCAGTGAAAATATTCTTTCTTATTACCATTCTATCATAAATACAGCTATGTTTACTGGCATTGTTCCACAAGCTTGGAGATCTCAAATTGTGATTCCTATACTCAAGCCATGTAAACCTGCAGATGATGTTTCCTCCTATCGCCCAATTGCACTCTCTTCAGTATTTGCCAAAGTGGCAGAACATTTGATTAAAAACAGGTTAGAGTTTTTCATGGAAAGCAAGCAACTATTGGCGCAAAGTCAATTTGGCTTTCGTAAAGGTCGGTCTTGTCATGACAGCCTAGCGATAATAACATCTGATATTCGTTTATCATTTTCGAATAATGAGTCAGTGATGGCTGCATTCCTTGACATCAGTTCGGCATATGATAATGTCTTAGTGCCAGTGTTAAGAGACAAACTTTACAAGTTAGGTGTTCCTTTAGTTTTAATTAACTTCATAATCAATTTACTGTCAGAAAGATCCATTAGTATTCTTCTAGATGACAACAATCGAATTACCCGTTCAGTGTGGCGAGGACTTCCACAAGGTTCGGTACTGAGCCCATTGCTATATAATATTTATACATTTGACTTAGAATCATCTTTAAATGGTTCAGTCAGAGTTTTACAGTATGCTGATGATCTACTATTGTATTCACCTGACTTATTCATTGAACGGGCTAGTAATAGTCTCACATCTTCCTTATGCTTATTGAAGTAGTGGTTAGACTCCAATGGCTTAGAGCTCTCTGTGTCTAAAAGTGCTGTCGTTTTATTTACAAGAAAACGTCTTCCTCCTCCAGTTTCTGTTCAATTTGGTAGTCATGTCATTCCAATCAAAAACCAAATTAAATTTTTAGGCATCATATTAGATAGCAAACTGTCAGGTCTTGCTCATTGTGAGTATATAGTTTCCAAATGTGAAAAAAACATTAACATCCTAAGATGTGTAGCAGGGGTATGGCGGGGGTGCACATCCCTTTTGCTTGAAACTATTATACAATGCTTTGATAAGAAGTATTTTAGATTATGGGACCTTATTACTAGAACCTGGAAGTGCTGCTGGTCTTAAGAAATTACGTGATGTTCAGTCTAAAGCTCTTAGAATTATTTGTGGTGCTATGAAGTCCAGTCCCATAAATGCGCTTCAGGTGGAGTGTGTGGATCCTCCCCTCGACTTACGGCGTCAATTTCTCAGCGACAGATTTCTTTTCCGTTGTGCTCAAGTAACTAATCATCAGCTTTGGTTAATCTTGCCCCAACTAACTCTACAGATATCTTGTTCAAGTTACTGGAAACACAAGAATTCTCCTTGTTTAATTAAAAGCTTCCAAAGATTTCTATTCTGGCTCCCACTTTTAACTCTTCAACTCTCCCCATTTTTCAATATGAATATGAATCATTAACTCTGGTTCCTTCTGTGGCTTTAAATATTGGTATTTTCAAGTATGAAACTTCATTGAAAAATTTCATTGAAACCGAAGCTCATGATACCCATCATGTGTACACTGACGCTTCAAAGGTCTCTCCCAATGGTTGTGTGGGTGTTGGTGTACTGCTCTTGGCTCTCAATATGACATAGTTCAAAAAATAAAGCTGCCACCAGAATCTTCGGTGTATACTGGGGAGTGTTATGGCATCCTGAAAGCAGTAGAATATTGTGTTTTAATGAAGCTTAGAAACTCTATCATATTCACAGATTCGATGAGCTCATTGCAGTCTATTTCTAAATTTCCATTCAAAGCAAAATCTAACAATCCATATATTTACAAAATTCGAAATCTTCTATTTAAATGTTACCAAAATGGATATGTAATTTCCTTTGCTTGGATTCCGGGACATAGGGGTATCAAAGGTAATGAGCGCGTAGACTGGTTGGCTCGCGAAGCTATCGATTGTGGGGATCTCAACCCATACAAAAATATTGCTGAGGATCTTTTAGCACTGCCAAAGATATACCTAATGGATGCTTGGAGTCAACTCTGGACCGCTCCGGATGTAAGGACTGGTTTGCGGTATCGTAACATCCAACCTACAATCCCTGTCAAACCTTGGTTTTCAAAAATCTCACTTTCTAGAACGGCTTCAAGCATGATATCATGCATGAGATTGGGACATGTTTGTACACCTGAGCATTTAGCTTACTTTACTCTTTGGCATTTAGCAAGATTACGAATAGTGGACAGTTCTACATGCGAATGTGGAGCTGTGGCTGACCTTAATCACATACAGTGTTACCAGTACCTGCGTCGAGTTTCGGACGATTCGTTATCTGAAATGGGACGATTTTCGGACAAAAAGGACGGCTGATTTTTTTATGGTTGAATGAAAAAAAAATTGAAAGGGCATGAATATCTTTATATTTTTAGGGCACACAAATAATAAAAAAAAACGGTTTTGATTATTTCCATGCATATTGTAGAGCGAGTGACCGCCACGTAACTATTCATCATATTAATCTATGACTTTGCGAGCGACGGACGGACAGCGGAACACAGACAAAAAAGGCAATAGGTAGGCACGGAAGATAATCACAACATACCATATCTAGATTTTACGTAGCGAGCACTCAATCACAATTTATGTTCTTCGCAACATAACCAACGTACCTGAGCAACCAGCGTGTTTATTTACTTGTTAAAGAGTAACAAGGCAGGCAAAGTTTCTCATGCTTTTGAAAGCATTTGAAGTGGTTGATGAATGATACTTTAACGCTGGTAAATTGTAGAAAACTCTGATTTAATTAAGTAGATTTTTTTATTTTTGTACCTAGTTGTTTTGGTGGGTGTTATTCACATATTTTTCGCCTGTCCATTAAATGATCGTTCCTCCCCTCCTTTCTAAATCAGCTGTCACTACTTGGCGTTCCGTTTCCTTTATCCGTTCCGTTCCTCCCCTTCTTATCATAAATAATAAATCTACGTACATATTTAAAGTCTTGTATTCATTTCTATCCGCTAACAATATAAAATTGTAAGTAATCTATTTATTTTAACCTTCCTGATCTTGTCCGTCCTATTTTCTAAATTCCGATCCTTTCGCATTTTCCATTCTTAATTCCGTTTCTCCGTTTGGCTAAGTGCGCCAAGAGCGCGAAGCTAAAAAAAAAAATAATAACAAAAAAAAAACAACTGACATTTGACGTGCGTATATTGCACGAAGTGGTAGTGTTCGGCGCGTGATGAAAGTTTATTAAATTTAGATGTGTAGTTGCTAAACTGAAACAAATAGTAAACCATGGCGCCTAACTTTAGTAAAATAACTAGTAGGACAGACGTCAAAATCGGACTAGCAGCGTCCGCTGCTATAGGTGCTTGGGTGATTAAAAATGCGCTCAAATCAAGGTGAGACTTGCTAAGTGCTGACGGCTGAGTGGTTTTCCATTCACATGTATTGTTGACACTATATCATGAGGGTATGGATCTATATAAAGAAAGATTAATGCCATAAATACCAGTTAACTATTTAGTAAAATTTTCCAGACAAGCTAAGACAGTGCGGCCCGGTCGTCTGTCACCTGAAGAACAGATACAGTATATGATCAAAGAAAGGCACAAAAAGTCTCCAAAAGCCGCTGTTGACGCTAGGTTTTTCTCTGAATTGAACTCACTATGGAAGATAATGGTGCCTGGATTCTGGTCGAAGGAGAGCGCCTTTATGGGACTGATTGCTTTGTCGCTGATCGCACGATCCATGTGCGACTTGTGGCTGATACAGCATACTACTCTGATAGAAGGGTAAGTAGATGTAGTTAATGTTTTCAAAACCCTGTTTAATTATATAGTGCTGAAGGAAGGCTGACTGGAGGAGTTTGCTCCCCTCCCCCATAGAGAACTTCTGTTGTCACTGATGTTCATAACACACTGTGTTAAGCATAGTTTTCACATGAAAAGAACTGAACAGATTTTTATTAAACTTCATAGTAATTATAGCTTATACATCAGATTGAGACATACTTACTAGGTACAGTGAATAAAATGAAGAGTACTACTTGAGTAGAGCAGTCAATGTATATTTGTTAAGTGGCTCAAATAGGCATGCTGAGGGTGTTTATAATAAATAAAATGTACTTTTGCTATAAATTGCGTGTACTTTGCTAGATAGGTAGAAAAGGAAGGGATATAGATACAGACTTGTTACAAATCATACACATTTATCTACTTGTTGGGGTTGCCAACAACTTGTTATCCCAGTAAATATCCCACAGGATAGCAATCACCAAATTCTATGCAATGTTGTGAGAATGAGCTACCAAAATGTATTTTTTATGAGTTGACTTGTGACACTACATTTTCATGTTCAAATTGAAGTAGATACCTTCCTTGAATTCTTGAGTACTTGATCCAAATTATAAAAAAGTACCTGTGATGAGTAATCGGCAAGTAAATAATAACAGTACTTGTAGGCTTGCAGAATATGTAAATGAGTTTTTGTTTAAGTTTTCTGAATAATAAATATTTTAGTTTGTTGACTGCACTTTATTAAGTGTTGCATTTTCGTCTCATCTGTCTACATACAGATTGAATTTCAAGTCAATGCAACCTTTACAAGTGAGTGAAAAATTCAAAATCTACTTGCGGGACTGTTTTACATGCATAATTAAATCAGTGTATTATTGTCAGTGGCCTTGATTAAAATATAAAACTGAACAAATAACATGATACTAATTGCAAAACAGTAATGTTGAATTAGGTATTTCAAATAATTTATTGAATCAGGCGTTACTTTGCGGAGGTCCATATTTATGAACTAAAAAACAATTACTTTGCTCACCCGCGACCACTAATGACAAATAGTTATATCTGTGCGGCAAATGTATAAATGTGTAAATGTATAAATGTATGTGTGTGTGTGTGTTTAAGACTACTAATTCTTTACGTTCTAGACTTTGTAATAACAAAGAAAAGGTGGATAAAGGGAACAGGTCGGGCGTATATAAACTCACTTGTGGCGACTGTAGTCAAGTATACATTGGACAAACCGGTCGAAGCTTTGATACTAGATTTAAAGAGCATGTCTCGTCATATAGGCATGATCATCCAGAGAAATCAAACTTTGCCAAGCATTTATTAGAAACGAATCATTCGTTGTTAGACTCAGATACGTACGAAATTTTACATTATTGTGATAAGGGTTTGCGGCTATCGGTTTTAGAACAATTGGAAATAATTAGGTACAACAACATGGGGTCTATTATTAATGAACAAGTTAATTTGGTTTCTTCGCCTTTGTTACGACTTGGTTCTAATTTTAATAATGTGTCATAGTAATAATGAGAACATGACTTCTCTTTTTACCGTACTCGGTTAAAAATAACGGGGTACCTGGCGTAGATTAAAAATAAAAATAAAAAGGGTAGTTTGGAATTCATTTCTTAAAAAAGGGTAGTTTAGGACTTACATAAAAGGGTAGTTTGGAATTTATAAAATATTAGTGGGTACGTTGGTTTTGTCATTAACTAAGTTGAGTACATGGTTTACATATGTCAGTAGTGGAAGTGGTGGCATGTTGAGCGGTTGTTGTTGTGCTTCGTAAATGGCCTCGTGGAGAGTGCCGAAACGCGTCAGCGTTTAGTATAGTGGTGGTTGTGATAGTTGGGTCTGTGTGGCATGTGTTGATTCGTGTAGCAGTGGAGGTGGAGGTGTTGCATGGAAACATACATTTGCCGCACAGATATAACTATTTGTCATTAGTGGTCGCGGGTGAGCAAAGTAATTGTTTTTTAGTTCATAGGTATTTCAAGTTTAAAATAGTGTAATCTTAATTATTCCCAACTTGACAGTCACTGTCTTAGGTCAACTGATGAATAAAACAAACCATGACATTGCATACTGTAATACTAATACTATAGGTACTTACAAAAAACAAAATGTTTGAATGCAATACCTTACAATTACACGATAAGGAATTAACTTTATTATAATTGATAAAAATGCTGCTTTTTCCATCTGAGTTTTGCATTATTTTCTGTATTTTCAAGCAGCAAGATAAAATGTAAGTTTTAGTGTAAAGTTTTTTTTTCCCTATTTATTGCCGCTCAATAACAAAACATATATGTTTTGTTATTAAGCCGACTGAAGGATTTTGTATCCATGGTCATGAATAAAAGAAAAATTAAATGTTATTGAGTGAGAATTTGATGCACGCAATGGTTGCAACCATATTATAATGGGCCATTTGTTGCCTGCCCACAAGACATACTTTAGCTATCTTCGGTTTTGTTGGTCATCATCATCATTTATCAGTCCACATTGATTTCAGATCCATAATAACCATGAACAAACAAGAATTCAAGAGACTGCTTATACAATTCTTCACAGCAATGCCTTTGGTAAGTAGAGCTTACTTAGTTAAAACACCTTAAAGTTGTTACATCCTAAGATAATTTATTAAGTAAATCAAGCATGCTTTACAGAGGAAGTCCATTCCTTATCCATATCTATAAATACCCTCACATATAAGTATACAACTTAGATGCCTTAATATATAGTCTATTGAGTGCTCTACATTTTGAGATTAAAATCTTGTTTTAAAAAAAGTGACTTGACAGTCATGTTCTTTCTGTGTACCCTTTAAATATCACAATACCTAGTTACATAATTTGAGTCAATCTGAAATTGCCTTAATTGCAAAATGACAAAAATTTCAAATTGTCTAACAATGAAGACATTCACACATTAAGTATATCCATATCCAAAATGGCTAATTAGCAATGAAAACAATTCCTTCAAATACCCAAATATTATTATGACTGAAGATTAAAATGTATTGGTTTTATAATTACAAAAATCCATACAATACCTGTCTACCCACAGGCTTAAAGATCTAAATAAATAACACTGCCTCATTATGCCTAAAATGTTGAATTAGTACCTATACAAAACATGTGAGCTGAAAGTTGTAAACAAAATGGGAAGCAGTAACTTATAAATGTACATAAACTATGTCAAACTGAGTTGTACTTTTGACATAGGTATTTGTTTAAAGTTATTATGATTTGAGTTTAAGACATTTTTCGTCAAAGTTGAAATTAAATTCAGTCAAGCAACATAAAACCAACTTGAAATACGTGTAGTTGTTTAAGGAATTTTGTATTTTAAGAATAAGGTGTAAGTACTTAAGTCATTTACAGTTTTACACAATTTGAAAGAAATTGTTTTGGCGATTAGTATTTGATAGGTACAGAATATTATGATACTTGGTCTATCTATCTATCTTGGTTGTAGCAAAACGTAAACGACGGCGAGCTTTACCGCGTCGGTAAAGATTACCGCGTCGGTAAAGATTACCGCGAGCCTGCCCCCATACTACGAAATTCGAAAATCGAAGTTCGTATCGTATCGTCCCGCTCACTCTCGTGTTAAATAATATTAGCTTGAGAGGGACGGCACGATACGAAGTTCGAATTTTGCACTTCGTAGTCGGGGGGCTGGCTTGCCCTTTCACAAGACCTCGGTCTTGCCGCGAGCTTTATCGGCGAGCCAGTAAAACCCGCCCGCCCGTCGATCACACCTTTTAGCCATCGATGGCTGACACTGGTCTCCGCTGTTAGCGGTGGAAATGTAATTTTAACTTGAATTTTTTCTTACAGATATCTTTAACTAACAATGTGCTGAAATGGAGCTTAGGGGAAATCAAATTGCGCGTACGGACAAACCTGTCATTGTATTTGTACCAGCAGTATATGAAGTGAGTACCTAAAATGTTTTTCTTAGCAACGGTTCATGAATGTAGTCGTGGTGAAGTTGAACATTAAGCAAGTAAGTAGCATGCATGTTGCATTGTATGCTTTGCGGTAATTTCAGTGTCAATTTTAATTTGCACGTAGTCGCGACTGCAGTCAAAAACCGAATAGAATAAGTATATTGACTGATATGTATAATTAAAACTGACTTTGAATATCAATTCCGTCACAAAATGGAAAATTTTAAACACAAATGAAGTTATTGTTGACTTGTAAATGTTTACCTTTTATTTCGCACTAGCTGTTGCCCGCGACTTCGTCTGCGTAGAATTCGGTTGTCGTTATCCCGCGAAAGATAGCCTATGTTTTAATCTAGGGTATAGGCTATCCCCATTCCAAATTTCATCCAAATCCGTCTAGCCGTTTCAGCGCGAAGAAGTAACAAACATACTCACTCACTCACTAATTTTCGCATTTATAATATTATTAGTAGGATGACAGCTTGAATAAAAATGCGTAATGTTTTCTACGTTTATATCTCTATTATGTTTTAATATTACGAATTTCAACGAATAATACGATCTAGGCGCAAGTAGTTAATAGTTCTCCCTACATTTTAATAGACAAAGAAGGCAGACTAACAAGTAGGTGACTTGACGGTAAGCAATCACCTCTGCCCATGCTCATGGACACTCGATAACAGAGGCAATGCGTATTATTAGGTACCTACCTAGAGAGTTAAGATGGAATGCCTTGTTTCTTTTACCCTTGTCTTGTCTGTGGTGTTGTATTTACATAAAAAAGCAGTTTATAGGTAGTTACACAGATTTAAAATGTTTTTTTTAGGGTTCCTTAGACAAAATCTAATAAACGGAACCTTATAGTTTCGTAATGTCCGTCTGTCGTCTGTCTTTCGGCGGCTTAACTCAGAGACTATTGGTACTAGAAAGCTGTAGTTTTGCATGGGTATACATATTAATAAGGCCAACAAAGTGGTAGAATTTCATCTTAATTTTTTTTATGTCATTCATTATAACATTGTTATTTGGGTCAATCAACTTTTAATTGCCACTCGTTGACATGGAGATGTCCCCTGGGTAACTCGTCTAAAACAAGATTGACACCACTCCATCAAACGTCAGGAGTTTCGACAGTTATATGTAAATTTTTTCATGCTTCATGTCCTAAGCATGCAAATCCTGCCTTTGGGGGAGTGGGGGTCTTAGAAAATCATGTTTTTGATGAGTTATCCAGGGGACATCTCCATGGCAACGA
Source organism: Clepsis dumicolana (assembly GCA_963691665.1). NCBI lineage: Eukaryota > Metazoa > Arthropoda > Insecta > Lepidoptera > Tortricidae > Clepsis > Clepsis dumicolana. Next base: position 15,820,626 of record OY829516.1, read on the forward strand.
GTGGCAATTAAAAGTTGATTGACCCATTTGATTGTTATTTCTTATTTTTAAAAGGTGTTATTCTATAAAAATACTTATCATGATTGTTTCCAGAACGATTACTTTAAGTTTACCACTGACAGATGGTTTGCCTTACAAATAAAATACTTATTACAAAATTCTGTAAATATGTCACAGTTTAAATATTAATGGTGGGGTGGGGTAGGTGTTTTGCCGTCTCAACAACATTACTGTCGGTAGGTAATCCAATCTCTGCTTGCTATCTGTTGATGAGAAGATGTTCGGCCATCTACAGATAGAAAATTGTGGGATTTTATATTTATTAATTTGGTTAGTAAGTGTAAGGCCGACTTGCGCCGACCTAGGTTAGCCACTAACTCGATACCAATACAGTTAATTTAGTTAGTTAATTTTGAGTACGTGTCAAACCTAGGTAACTGCAAGTGGCCTAACTGTACGTAACATACTTACCCATCCTAAACTCGTTCCAAAAAAGCATAGCCGAAAAACGTCTCGGTGAAATATTAATAAAAGACTCTGGGTGCGGCGGTGAATGTGTTAAACAGGTTTTAACATCCACGCGGAGTTTCTAGGTCAATCTGCTTTAATTAAATTAAACAGAATAATTTCATGAAAATTGTAAACTCTTGTGTAGTTAATTTTGTAATATAATTTTTAGGGTTCCGTACTTCAAACGGTACATGTTCTCCGTCTGTCTGTCTGTTTTTCTGTAAAGACCCTATTTCTCTGCAGCGCGTGGAAAAAGTGTGCTCCCATACAAATTGCCGTGGAATCAAAACCTATAGGGTACTTTCAGTTGTCCTGCTAGAAACTTGAATTTTGGTATGAAGGTAGCTCTTATAGTAGAATCAATCAGATAATTCTGTAAATCTAAGATTCTTATGTATGTCTGTAGGTATACTGTGTCGGTGACCAATATAAAATGACCCCGCACTGCGTACATTTTCCTTATAAGCAGGGTTCTGCTAGCCTTGGTGGAGGTCTACGTCCAGCAGTGGACGTCTTTCAGCTGACATGATGATGATGAGGGTTCTGCTAACACTGTATAACTTAAAACATACCTGCTCGGTAAAAGAGGAAAATATCTTTAAGACTCGATTTCCGTTATAGACGAACTATTTATCTATCTATAAATTTTCTACGGAACCCTCGGCGCGCGAGTCCGACACGCACTTGGCCGATTATTTTAAATTCCAATTAATTGGATCGCATGCCAATAATTGCTAACCATGGCACTGAGGAATAACAAAAACAATGGCCAAATTGATCAAGCTAATTAAAAATAATAATATGATCCTTGAGTTAATGAAGACGTCTTTCAGCAGTATCCTTACACTTACCCCGAATTTACACAAGTAAAGCTGACTTGCGTCGACCTGGGCTAGACACTAACCTTGGGTTAATGTAATGTCGAATGAAAAAATAATCTCAGTAGTTTAATGTTATTTATAGTCGTTCGGTTTTGGTTGTGTCTAATTTATTGTCCTATTGTGCGGTTTTAGTAGATAAAAAACTGCATGCATTAACATTTTACCGGATTTTCAACTCTAGGGCCTTTGCCGAAAATTTAAATTGCTGTAAAAAGAATGTGACGTTAGATGCATTCTGCATTTCATGGTAGAGCCTCGACGTTGAAAGTATGTGTCGTAGAGTCGATATTCAATAGAACTTTCTATGTTGCTGTAACGACTTTTACAATATGGTCATTTTGGTGTTATGCGCTTTTAGTAAACAAAGCTGTTGTTCGTTTAAGTAGATTGGACACAGCCAAAACCGAACGACTATACGAAGGGCCTGGGGGACTACTACGGAATTCGAAAATCGAAGTTCGTATCGTATCGTCCCGCTCACACTCGTATTAAATAATATTAGCGTGAGCGGGACGGCACAACACGAAGTTCGAATTTTTCACTTCGTAGTATAGGGGCTGCGAGCAATGTCGATGCTAGTTTTGATCTCCAAATCACTGTCCCAGGACTGGGTAAGCCAATGGCAACCCTAATGTCAGTTAGTAAAGAATATTATGAGCTGCCGGATGATTTCGCTCAAGTGTTCGCAATTTTGCGTATGGCTATTGTAGCCAATTTGACTGACCAACGCGCGAGCGCATTGTTGATAATGTTAGCAGTTACATATCTGTGTAGGCAATTTCATGATTCCTTTGTAACGGCATTTTTTTAAACCTTGCTATAAGTTTGACCTGTGTGTCTGTGTACTTATCTGTGTATCTGTCTGTGGCATCATAGCTCCCAAACGGATAGTCCGATTTCGATGCGGTTTTTTTTATCGTAAGCTGGTTTAATCGAGACGGTTCTTAGCCAAGTTTCATTATTATAAGGTAAAAGATTTTTTTTCACTTCTTGATTGTTTATTATTGATAAAAAAGATTATCTGTGAACTGTAACACTGTCATATAACCTGCCAGCTAAAAGTATATCTGGTACAACAAACCGTACACAAGAATACCTAAGTTACCTACGCCTACTTATATCAAAAATATTACATCCGAATGAACACCTTAGCTTTTTAAAATAGCAGCTTTATTCGGCTAACTGTTTTCACATATCAGCCAGTCATTAAACGGCCAACGTCTCGGAATCTATTAAAAATAAACAACCGACTGCCCGTCATAATAAAGCTAATTTGAAACTTATTTCGTTGTGTTAGAGTCTACGTTGACAGGTGCATGAATCATACGGGCCAGTTGGCCATACGTTATAACCTGGTATGGTTATACATATAAGTATATGTGTAAAGGCGGAGAGGTTCAAGGGTCGAGAGTATAGCTTCGATTATTTACATATGCATTTGTGTGAGACAGTCTAAAGGTGAGTTACAAGGTCGACAATTAGTATTAGCTAATCAACATTTTGTAGTTAAGAGCTCAGTTAACTTTTAATGTTTTGGGTGGGGTAGTTGTGGCGTAGGAACATATACAAAGTTTGTCCCGATTACTATATCTATAAAATGAGTCCCGAGCGCATTGATGATCCCAAGATCCGATTTGTGAGACAGTGAGCTCGGAAATATCATTTGCAAACTGTCGAAATTCGTACACCGTTTCAGTTCATGTTTCGCAGGGGCCAGAATTTTAACCATTTTTTAATGACATATTCGAGAAATGCAGCAAAATTGTAGAACTTAGCGATATTGATGTTCTATCTTCAGAGTATGCGCAATCCTTGTAAAAAATCCGTTTACGGCATAAGTTACCTGTATACGTAATATGATCGAACAAAACTCCGATCTGCAGAATAACCTGACCGACTTAGAAAACTTGAAACCCCCGACATTTTAATTTAAAAGTCCTATATCTCAAAATCAGCTGAATCGATATAGCTAAGAACCATCTCGATTAATCTAGCTTTCCATTAAAAAAGCCGCGTCCAAATCGGTCCATCCGTTTGGGAGCTAAGTATGATGCCATAGACACAGATACACTCATCACATAAGTCAAACTTATAATACCCCTCGTTTGTGTCAGGGGTTAAAAATGAGTCGAACAAAATAGATTTTTTTGATTTTGGAGTCCTTTAATTTTCCATTTCTTGATGCGGATAATAAAATAAACAGATATAAATATAAAAGTATCGGAACGACTTAGGCCCTTTCCAGTGCTATCCATTTAGAGCCCCGAACATGAGCGTGTTTGATCATCATCATCATCATAATGTCAGCCGAAAGACGTCCACTGCTGAACATAGGCCCAAGGCTCTCCACTCAAATCGGTCATGTGCTTTCCGCATCCACCGCGGTCTCGCGATCTTTACCAGATCGTCGCTCCATCAAGTTGGAGATTTACCGACAGCTCGTCTCCAGGTCCGTAGACGCCATTCGCGAACCTTCTAACCCCAATGTGCCCCGCCCACTGCCACTTCAGTTTCGCAATTTTTTGGGCTATAAAGCCCTTAAGGTAACCTTAGTTCTACTGCAGAGGAACCCCGACCTTAGCCCTCTCCCTAGCATAGCGTATTTGGTACTAGAATTTAATATGACTTTCTCGTTGGCGATACGATAACGATTCCGTTACGCAGGAATCTAATAGTCTTGCTTGGGGCTCATCAGTCTTTTTCTGCATACATACTTTGTACGCTAATTTTCAGGACGTACCGTACGGCTCACGTAAAATATTTTACAACTTGTTTTCTTGTACTGACGCTCGTCTAGTCAATTACAACCGTAAATCAGCAGGCAATTGTGAAACAGCTGGTGTAAATAAGTTAAACAATCGAAAAACACACTCATAAAGCAAATACTGATATGTAAGTAGGCATTGTAGCAATCGAAAATAATCATTATAAGTCATTGTATTACTATAACCAATGTTATATTTGTTAACATGCCTTCAGTTAATTGAATTGTAATTTGTGAAGGCTTTATTCGTACTCATTTTAATACAAGATAAGATAATACGATTTCTTTGCGATACGTTGACATGGTTTTATTATTTTTCCAACATGGGAATAAATCGATTATTAATTATAATTACTGAGATAAGATAAGATTAAAATTGCTGTTTTGATTTGACAGGTTTATTATCTGTTTAGTTATAGACGGTGGGTTGTTTCGTTCTTATACAAATAGATTAAATTTTGCATACAGAAAAATCTCGTACAATGTACCCACCATTAACAAAGGCAACCTTATGTAGAACTAGCTTTTGCTGTAATGTTATTCTAAATGTTATTCTTTAATAAACCCTCCAGCGCTAATGTCACTTTTCGGTACTTAATGACAACCGATTTGACACTTCAACTCTGAAACAGCTATGAATAACTTGAGAACTACACCCCTGATTATGTTCACGTTCTATAAGTAGTACAAGTTTTACGCTTGTGCCGTTTAAATTGCGTATGTATTATTTGGTTAATTTGTTTAAAAAAATTCTAACTGAAACGTAAATATGCAAAAAGACCGGAAAAATGAATTCTCGAACTAGGATCCTATAATTTAAGTCATTCCGTTTGAAAAATAATTTCAATCGGGATGACCGTAAAAAAATACGAAAAGTTAGTTTCAGACAAATAAGTCAGTCGAGATTATTTAACGTAGGTACAAAACGTTGATGCCTACTATCTTATTTCGATTTTAAATAAAAGCGATTAAATAGAATATATTAAAATTTGCAAAGAGTTCTTCGATAGGCTTAATGAATAAGCAAAAATGTCATACATTTGCGTAAACAAAGTAAAGAGATATTTCTAGTTAATTGCGTCTGATGAAAGAACCGGTTGCATAGTTGGTCGCCACGGTCGCTACGTCACTTTCGTAGAGTTGTTTGAAGTGAACTGTCACAAAGAGTGGTCAATTTGGCTTTTATGAATCTTCAACTCGAACGCGGTATTAATATATCTACTTCCGGGCTGTTTATATTGCGTGTACCTAAACCGCTCCATATTAGTCGATATAAAGACACGTGTAAGTGACGTCAAACGCTGTTTTGTATTTTTAGGGTTCCGAACCAAAATGGTAAAGAGGAACCCTTATAGTGTGACTCGGTCTGTTTGTCTGTCTGTCCGTCGCAACTGGTTATCGCTAATGCTATTGACATGAAATTTGGAATGGTTTTAAATGATGCTTACCTACTGCTGAATGATGTTATGATGCTTAAATAATGTTTGCTAAATAGTTTGCAAATAGAAAATTATTAAAAATGTACTTACTTTAAAGTACTTACCTACTTTTATTGCAACAGGGGGTCTTAAAATTGCAAAGTAGGGTTAGTAGGGCAAGTGGGGTATCGTTGTACAAATGGACTGTTTGCATCTTCTAGAACATTTTTTCTTTTTTTTTTGTTTGCATAGCTTGCAAATTGTGATGAAAAGCCCCCTCCCCCCTTAAATCTCCAAAGTTTGTAAAATCTGAAATTATTATACATGACTGTACACTTAAGTACCTAATGTAAAGATTACAAGAAAAATAAAACGATGTCTCTAAATAGCAGTTTGCGAGAAAACATGAAAAAATACACTGGTTCCACATTAAGACAATACTCAATAAATGGCGCTGTCTGCCGTCCGTCTCACTCATCCTTCAATGAACGGACTAGAAGGAGAAAGGAGGTGGCTCAGAACCCTCGGTGCTTGAATCCGACTCGCTCTTGTTAATTTATGTATTTAGTCAATCGCGTTTGATAAAATTTAACATGACGCATAAGTTGTAAAATCATATTATTTATACCTGCGCATAGTATACGGTCTATAATCACACCATAACGTCGACGCGTGCTACTGTTTTGATAAGAACTCATTTAGTTAACAGCTACAGTTTTTATTTTACTTTTGGGTCAATCAACTTTTCGTTGCCGCTCGCTGCCCCTGGGTAACGCAACAAAAACATGTTTATGAACTAATTTTTTGAATTTTTTTTTTGATTTGAAGAATTTTTGGAATCGTCTCAGCAGGTCCAAAGATAACCCCTTAGTTATAAACAAAATTTTCGCCCCCAAAAAGCATATTTCATCGAAATCATTAGAGCAGTCTCCGAGCTGTATTTGGGTTAAAACATCTTATGCTTTAATACAAGACCACGGCTATCCACCTGCTAAATTTCATTCAAATCTGTCAACCTCTTAAAGAGTTGAAGGATAACGTCTTAATCACATAGGTCTACTTTCGCGTTTAAGATATTTCAAATGAATTATTAATCGAATGGCATGTAAGCATAGCATATATATTATATTATTATATATTTGATTCCTCTCAAAAACCACTGCGTCATAGTTAAGTGAACTAACGAGAACCGGTCGGCGTTAAAAAAAGAATAGCGTAGATGTGTAGGTACATACTTAGCCTGGCAAAAAAGAGTAAAAAACGGAGAAAAGAGGAACTAAAATTTCTGATGCAAATTTAAGAATAAGAATATATTTATTTTCCATTCAAGTTTACAGTACACAATACATTTTTAATAGGTACAGTCAGCGTCATATATATGGTGACATCCAAAGTGATCAAATAGTTCGGTACACCATACAAATCGTATGGTGTACCGAACTACACAAAGATAGTAAGTCACATAGAGGACAACATATTATGTAAATGTGATATAACTATCCAGCGGCTTTCGCACTAGACTCTGGGTCTGTATCGCGAGTGCCAGGTAAAATACTAATATACTTGTACAAAATTAAGTAATTAGAGTTAAGGTTAAAGTTAAGAGAACATGAAATTATAATCATAAAATGAAATAATACTTTGCACGTGTGTGTGTGTGGTATGTGTGTGTGTGTGTGTGTGTGTGTGTGTGTGTGTGTGTGTGTGTGTGTGTGTGTGTGTGTGTGTGTGTGTGTTTTCAATAACAGGCTTTAAGGAGATCCTTGGTATCTTAATAATTCATGTTAGCAAGGCGTATTTCGATAGATCTCTTTAGCTTTCTAGCAGTCAAGTCCTTGGGGTTGTCAACTGACTTACATATTTTGTTGTAGACTTATTTGTTGCCATATTTAAGCAATTTACGCCAAAAATGTGGCAGATACGAAAAAAGTGGCTCCCTCATTTAATTTCTACTCTTTTTTGCAATGCTATAGGTAGTAGTATTATTATATATTTTATGTGCTATACGTTGCGAGTAGATTAGATAACTGATGTTGGATTTTGACCTTCAGTGATATAATACTTTGGATTATCGCGTGTAGGATCCGCATTCGGATTGAGGTTTAGATAATAATTTGCTTGTGTTATCTGCTAGGCGAACAAAAAACAATGATCTGTAGAGTCACTCGTATGGTCGCACTTGGAGAGTTAAATGATTTAAACACTTGAAATACAGCGTAAATAGGGACCTGCACATGTAGCACGGCGTGCCATTTTGTCGCTTGTCGCGCAGTGCGTCCCTTTCATAATGATGGAATCAGTGAAGGACCCACTGAGCGACAAGCGACAAAATGGCGCGCGTGCTAGCTCCCCTGTGAATTATTTTTACTTACATGTTTTTATTTAACTTGCATTGTTCGTATGTTAACTACATTTTTTGTTTCAAAATTTGGTGCTATCCGATTGAGCTGAAATCGCAATTTGTTGCGAAATGTTTGTGATTAAAATAACTTATTAATTGACTTCTGGGTGCCGCAGTTAGTGTCCTAGTTGCTAGGGGAATGAAAACTATAGTTAATGTCCATAAAATTTCTTAGAAACGACCTACAGATGCCGTGATTGCGTGGGTGCCGACGAAAAAGAAGGGTGTTATAAAGTTTGACGTGTGTGTCTGTGTATCTGTGTATCTGTCTGTGGCATCATAGCTCCCAAACGGATGGACCGATTTCGATGCGGGTTTTTTCAATTGAAAGCTAGTTTAATCGAGATGGTTCTTAGCCAAGTTTCATTAAAATGGGTTCACCCGTTTTTGAAATATTAAACTTTGTAGCTTACTATCACGTATTCGACTATGAAAGTCTTTGTAACTATTAATCGTTGGTTCCTTTTCGTAATTTATGGATGACCTCTCGGGTTCAATGGATGGACGAAGTCTATAATATCATTGTATAATGAAAGAAAGTCACGCACGCATCATGCACGACAAAGCAATATCAATAACAACAATAAAAAAATACGTACAGTCGAATTGAGAACTACCTCCTTTTTTGAAGTCGGTTAATAATATGAAATTCCTTTATTAGGTATTTTGCTTTCGTTTTAGTTCTAGCGCCAATAATCGTATTGTCGCTCAGTGCATCCTTTTCCGCCTCAGAAATAACGGAGCATACTAAATAAATAAATATCATGGGACTAGGCAAACTAGGCAAGGCCTGTACTATGGGTACTAGACAACGGATAAACATACTTATATAGATAAATACATACTTATTGTCGGTCCCTAGTAAGCTAGTCCTCTCCACCACTCTAAGGTAGGCTGGTAGAGATCCCTTATAGGGATAAGCCCGCCTTTGTACTTTAATTTGTTTTTTTTTGTAAATTGTGTTTGTATCCTGTTTTTTTAGTACAATAAAGTGTTTACTTACTTACTTATATACATATTAAACATCCAAGACCCGAGAACAAACATTCAAATTCATCATACAAACATCTGCCCCGACCGGGATACGAACCCGGGACCTCAAGCTTCATAGTCAGGGTCTCTAACCACTGGGCTACTCGGTCGTCAAAAATGGACCGGAATCGGTGGCGAGAGTGTGTTCGTGTGCGGATCACTACTACATCACTTTCCACGATCATTAGTCATGATGGATACGACTAAGAAGAGAAAGAGAGGCTAATACTAACAGACAGGGAGACACGACGCGGCATAATCGTACCTACTCGCTCACGTAAAAAAAATGGGCCAAGGGTCTCGTGCCAGCCCCTGACTACGAAGTGCAAAATTCGAACTTCGTATCGTGCCGTCCCTCTCAAGCTAATATTATTTAACATGAGAGTGAGCGGGACGATACGACACGAACTTCGATTTTCGAATTTCGTAGTATAGGGGCTGTAACGTTTTCGGATTCGGTAGGCCGAGCACGAAGTTTACGAATCCTGCGTAACGTTACGTTATCGTATCGAAAGCGAGAAACCTCATACTAAATTTTAGTTCCAAATAGGTACGCCGGGCGGGCGCTGTTCCAAACGTCATACAAATTTCTCGATAACGCTTACTCGATTACGTTACGCAGGTTTCGAATGTTCGTACTCGGGCCTCGGATCTTACTTCGAGCAACTTCGATCCAAGTTCCATGATTATAAAGATTGAAGAAATTATCAGCGGCTATTGGAAAACGGAAGAATTTTGAAACTTAAGTGGCAGTGGGCGGGGCATATTGCTCGCAGAACTGACGGCCGATGGGGTCAGAAGGTTCTCGAATGGCGTCCACGGACCGGCAGACGAGCTGTCGTTAGGCCTCCAACAAGACGGAGCGACGACCTAGTAAAGATCGCGGGACCGCGGTGGATGCGGAAAGCACAAGACCGGTCAGAGTGGAGAGCCTTGGGGGAGGCCTATGTTCAGCAGTGGACGTCTTTCGGCTGACATGATGATGATGATGAAAGATCGAAGTGGTCATGTAAGGGTTTATTAGTGTTTTCCTTTTGAGGTGCTCAAGTTGCTAAACCCTAAAAAACGGAAATCTTTCAAAAAGAGTTGAGACTGTGCTGCTGCCCCCCCCCTCCCCCCTCCCCCCTCAATATAGGGCTGCGACCACGCCAGCATTTACCTCTACGTATGTTTTTTAGTTGACAAAATGATAGAACAAATAATGATTTCTTTCCAGGGGTTTCACTTACTACCAGGTGACGAACCTCGACAATCGGATATCCAACGCGGATCAGCTGTTGACGACTGACATTGACAAGTTCTGTGAGACGGTCATTGATCTCTACAGCAACATTAGCAAGCCGATCCTTGATATTGGCATCTACCTGTATAGGCTGACAGTCAACTTGGGCGTCAGTGTGAGTATCAATAAGTTTTCTGCTTTTTTTATGCCAACTGTACTTTTGATGAATCAAATCAAATCATTTATTTTGCTAAAACACACAGTTGGTCCAATTCATCATGTCAGTGGTTAGAAATTTTACATGAATGCATGTTCCGCCACATTGTAGCATGCAAAATGTTAACAAATAAAAATAAAAAAACCAAAATCAAAACACGTTATACAAATAAAACAGTTTTAAAAATAAACATCGATAGTTGAAAATTAAACATTAATTTCATATATTACTTCAAATAATCGGCTCGGTACATTAGTAAAATAATAAATTGACAATTCAAACAAAAATAGTAATCATACAGTTTATCGAAATATTCCTTCAATGAGTAAAATGGTCTACTTAACAAATATAATTTTAACTTTCTCTTGAAATCGTTCATGTTAATACACCTCTTATGACTGTACTTATATTGTCATCCTACTTACATTTTCATACCAAATTTCAAGTCATGATCTCAGTAGGAGTATCTTTTTGTATTTTTTCTCCCAATTTTTTATTTTTTACGGTTTTCCCCGTGAATATCAATTATATTTTTTATAAACTCACTGAAACATGAATACACAGAAAAAAACCAGAAAAATGCCAACCCGGGAATCGAACCCGGATCCTCGACACTCCGGGTCGTGTGCTTTTCCCTACACCACGATTGGACATAGAGGAAAGGCCGAATTTTTTCCATGTATTCAAATCTTAGC